>CAXKVY010000773.1:0-165913 GCA_964058915.1 Tetropium fuscum | reverse complement strand
CGTGGTGCGATAATTTTGAACAGCAGTTTATATATATATATATATATATATATATATATATATATATATATATATATATATATATATATATATATATATATATATATATATATATATATACATATATATATATATATATATATATATATATATATATATATATATATATATATATATATATATATATATATATATATATATATATATATATATATATATATATATATATATATATATATATATATATATATATATATATATATATATATATATATATATATATATATATATATATACATATATATATATATATATATATATATATATATATATATATATATATATATATATATATATATATATATATATATATGTATATATATATATATATATATATATATATATATATATATATATATATATATGTATATATATATATATATATATATATATATATATATATATATATATATATATATATATATATATATATATATATATATATATATAATATATATATATATATAATATATATATATATATATATATATATATATATATATATATATATATATATATATATATATATATATATATATATATATATATATATATATATATATATACATATATATATATATATATATATATATATATATATATATATATATATATATATATATATATATATATATATATATATATATATATAATATATATATATATATATATATATATATATATATATATATATATATATATATATATATATATATATATATATATATATATATATATATATATATATATATATATATATATATATATATATACGATCTATTTAATTGATCATTTATACTTGAATTTAAAATATTAATACTCCAACACTTGCAGTGACGTTTTATGACATTAGTTTTTGACGGAACTCAAATTCTTAGAATACACAAACCTAGGCTACTATTTATATTTGTTCTATTTGAACATATATTATTATATATAAAGGCATTAGGCATATATATATATATATATATATATATATATATATATATATATATATATATATATATATATATATATATATATATATATATATATATATATATATATATATATATATATATATATATATATATATATATATATATATATAGCAATCGATGGTGCATGTTATTCTCTTTAAATGAGGACTCTCGACATTTTTCCGAAAAAGTAATGGTTTCCGAGAAAATTGCGTAAAGCCAAATAATTGCACTCTTCGGGGGTGGCTTTGGGGTTGATTTTCATGGAGCGTTGTCGGGCCTTCATCGTATCTTTTTTTCTAGCTCCTCAATGGGTATCCATTTCCAGTAAAGGCCAAACTTTAACAAGCATGGTAACTCACAACTCATTTGAATAATATATGGGAATTAATACCTACTATAATTAAAAATTAATCCAAAAAAATATGTTGCTTTTCTCGTGTAAATTTAAAAAAGTCGTTGATAATTTTTCAGTTTATAATAATAATTAAAAAATGTGATACCTTTCTGACTCCTTCTCCATATATGACATGACATTATTAGACGCTGTTAAATGGGTTTTAAAATTTTTAAGGCAATACAATGTTATACCTACAGAAATTAATAGAGTTAGCTATGCTGAAAAATAAAAAAGGAACTGAAAATTACGTCCTTATTACATTACGGAGGCGAGTATTCGGGCGGGTCGATATTATGTACCTTTCCATAGTATTCCTCAATTCCGTTTTTCCAATTTAGAATTTTAACGGCAGTTCGTGCAAAACCTCCTTACTTTAAAATATCGCAAGAAGTGCTGAATGGGGCATACAAGTCTTTGGAGTACCTTCCGTGCGTGGAATAATAAAGTCGCGATTCAGGAGCGTGCAAACAAGAAAGCAATAACATGGTGGTCAACCAAAATGAGCTACTCGCTTGGAATCATTCGGCCCGAATAATATCCTTGTCGTGAAAATACCAGCAAAGATATAAAATATGTAGCTGGAGCAGAATACTAATGAGGACGGTTGGGTATTGCGCTTTCTCTGCCGCAAAAATCTCATCGGAAAAGATCCCTACTAATTTGATAGCTGCCTTATGTATAACTCCCGAATTCCTTCCCATTTTTATTAAAATATACGTATTTTAACCTCCTCGTCTAGTTTACGGATTACATCACATTTTTTATACGTCCAAAATATAAGTCGTAAATTTTCTTTTATTAACACTATAAATCTGTCCTATAATGCTGTAGGTATATAACCAAAGTTATACTGCAAAGTTATACTTGATATACTCATGATATACTCACAAAAAGAAATAGAGGTTTGATTTATTGCTTGCCGATCAGTCTGTGGTAGTCTTGTCAGTGGGAACTATGGCGGCGCGGCGCGGCGTCGTCGACAAAGTGGCCATTATCACGTGTACGTTCGATTTTTGTCAGAGGTAACTAATAGGCATAACACAGGTCCAGTATCACTTCCTTGCGGCACTCCTGCTTTGAATGTGGATGATCATCTGAATCACTGAGAAAATCCTGCATGTGAATAGGATATGTAACAATAATTAACACAAACAATTGTTCAAAACAAACTACTTAAAACTGACTTGAGCTTATAGGCCAGTCGACAGGGGGTCTAGGTGGATATAAATGAGACAAGCTGCAATATAGTTTATTCTATTTGTTTTGATGTGTGGAATACTACACTAAATTTGTACGGTCTACCGATCCAAGGATTTGGCCGCCATATCGGAAAATTCCAAATAAAAATTATTTTCATGGATTTTTTAAAATGTAAAAACCATTTTTGTAAAGAATTTAATTTGCTTTATATTTGGTTATTTGAAAATTTTATCTACAATGCACCCAGACCGAGATATTCTCAAAAATCCATACAATCATAATTTTTATATGGAATAATAATTTAATAGGCCGACTGGCCTATTAAAAAAGTATGGTAACCCTCTCGGGTTAGATACTTTCGTTAGATACTCTCGCCAGATTACCAGCAAGTGACTTGAAGTATAAGTTGAAGTGGTTATTAAGATATCACAAAATCGTTGAGAGAAAATCTTTAGTGACTTTATTTATTAGTATTTATTTTATTTATTTATTAGTACACCATTTAACGGAAAAATCAAGTACATAATGGGGCCTATAGAATTTAAATTCATATACGTGAATAAAGCAGAAGTTGGCAAATAAGGTACTTACTGAAATTATTTCTTTTATAATAAATATGTAAAGAGGACAGAGAATATACATAACACAATAAAATACGTATTGAAAAAATATATAAATAACATACAAAAAGAATTTAACGCAGAAAATTACAGCAGATTTTACTTGTAGACAATTCATTTTTTTTTTGCTGCTACATTCCAGGAAAATATATAAAATGAATCTTAATAATCATTATATTTGTTACAGATCTGATGAAAAGGAGAGTATTTTAGGAGATTACATAAAAATGTTTGCAAGAATATTAGCTGAGATTCTGTACGCCTTTCTCGAGACTATGTAGACAAAACCTCGTCATCAGATCAGAATTTGGAAAACCAACACCAGGATACACTCCTCCTTAAAAGCATGCATATTTTAAAAACCGTCTTTGCACTTTTTCTGTGGTATCTACGTATTATAAGGAGGGAGCATCACGGCGTGAATATAAGCCGTGATGTTACAAAAGAATAATATACTAAAATATGGATGAAGTTTGCTTATCAATAACTGTTAATGTAAGTCCGATTTGATATTTTTTTTTATCTAGTATGTAGTTAAATTTATAAAGAATGTCACAGAGAATTAAATTAAAAAAACTAGGCAAATGTCCATATTATACAGGGTGCCACAAAAAGCCTTTTTACTCCAACTTTAAAACAATATATGAAGTGGCCAGCAACTTATAATTTCTTATTTTGTTGTCAAGGAATATACATATATTCCTTACATTTTCTTTTTTTATTTGTTTCAATAACTTTTTTTTTGTTAAAGCTTCAAGGGTTTTAGAAAAGCGTTACATTTTACATTTATTTCTATGGTAATAACAAAGTTGAACAAGGAATGATTTTTTGCACAGCTGGCTATGACAAACAATTGTTATCTATCTACAAACTAATCTGACAACCGTTAGTTTACATTTGAGCGCGTTTATCATTAATTAAACACGATTAGATTAAAAAATATGGATCTTTCTGCAAACTGACTCTGCAAGAGCCGTTGCTTTGGTGCAGGATGGTAGGTCTAAATATTATGTGGCCAGAGCGTTGGGGGAAACCATCGGGTTGAACGCCTTAGATATGCTAGGGCACACGAATATTGGGGTAATGAAGAATGGAGCAATGCGACGAGTCAAGGTTTTGTCTCAGATCACCGGATTGACGTGAAAGAATTTACCGTACCATTGGTGAGCGTTTCTCCAAAACCATTTTTCGCCTAGTTATGTTAGGAGTTAAGTTATGGAGGCGGTTCGGTAATGGTGTGGGGTGGCGTGAGTATGGAAGCCAGACTTAGTCATAGTGAATAGGGGAGTCATAGTGAATAGGAATCGTTAATGAGAGATATCCCAGTAATGAATTGGCCTCCTCGAAGCCCAGACCTAAACCCAATTGAACATATTTGGGATGCTCTTGGAAGGAAAATACAATCTCGACCAGCTCCTGCAAATTTACAGCAGTTAAGTGGTTTTAATTGAAGAATGGCAGAAATTCTACCAGGGATAGCGAGCAATTTGACAGTTTTAATCGTCTCCGGATGAAGCCAACTTAGTTGGCGAAACGCGCTTCGAGCAAAGTAAAAGTGTTTTGGTGTTTGTGGAAACTGCTTCGAGTGTTATCATTACATCAAAAGTTCCAGCTCTATCCAGACTGAATATTTGACTAAAAATTTGTTGAAAATTTGTATATATTGATTAGTGAATATTTTACATGTTGGTTGTTGGCTATAGTGTTTTCGTTTGATATACAAACTAGAGCAAAAAATTGTGCGGCACTTAACAAAGAAAACCCGTACCAATTACTACAGAAGCGGTAAATCTAGCGATGTGATTTACCGTTTCTGTAGTAATTGGTTGCAATACAAAAGGATATTTAGTGTAAAATTGTATACCGCCACAATTTATTGTGAATAGAACTAGGGTCTCCAGTCCGCGGCTTATCATAATGGTCGCTATCCCTTTTCAACTCATATAATTCCCGTTTCCCTTCTCGATCACTTAGAAGACACCTGCATGAACAAGCTAGCGATTTACTGGCTTTACTACTCAGTGGCGTATCATCATGCGCAACCAAGGTTAAGTGACGTCAAAAGATGTATTATTATGTCATATTCATCTTGTCGTATTAGTAGCACTCTTCACAAAATCTCACATCAGAAATTCTCATTAAATGTGAGTAAATGCTCTTCTCATTAAATGTGAGATTTTTCGGGGCTTTGCTTTTTTACTCCTTGAAGTTCTTTCATTTCACTACTCTGTATAAAACCACTATAAACTATAAACACTATACACTATATTCTATAAATACTATAATAACACTATAAAATATTAACTATAACCAATGATTTTACAAATACTAGATTTTTATAAAAACACCCGAGCACGCCTTTTACACTTCACTTTTAAACTGATACGGTCAAGGACATAATAACTCATCGAACACCTACAACTGCCACTGAGACAATAACAAAAAATATCCGTTAATACAACGCGCGAAATTGTACCTATATGCGTGCTCCACCATCCTCTAGATGTTTCTCAGGCCATACCAATAACAAAAAATATCCGTTAATACAACGCGCGAAATTGTACCTATATGTGTGCTCCACCACCTTCTAGATGTCTCTCAGGCCATACCAATAACAAAAAATATCCGTTAATACAACGCGCGAAATTGTACCTATATGCGTGCTCCACCACCCTCTAGATGTTTCTCAGGCCATACCAACAGACGAAACGTTCGCTCGGAAAAAATAAAAACAAGTACACTAGCAGTTCGCATCAATTTGCAATTTGTTTTTGATATATTATAAATTAAATTGAGTTAACAGTATTGTTTTTTATTTTATTTCCTATATTAGGATAATTGCGCGCCCTACTGAGCACCGCATTCCGTAGGGATAGAAGATATAAGCACTATAGAAGATATAAGTATTAATTTTACTGCGTATCTACTTATTTTATTTTTCTTTGTTTTGTAAGACATTTATGATATCTGTCATACAATATGTGTGATATTCAATATATGTAATTAAATTTGTAAATTATTTTTTAAATTTCTTAAATGGTAATAACTATACATTATACATTAATTATAAAGAAGAAAACATTTATAAAGCATCTATTATATTTGCCTTGGCTAGGATCTGCTGTAAGCTACGATATTTACAAGTTACAAAACTTTTATATAATGAGCGTTTATACATATTTCTACTAAAACATTTGAATTATGAAGATCTATTTAGCCGATCTATATACAGTCAGTATATGCATAGGTACGTACGTAGACATAAATTATTGTTGTTGCGATAGCCTTGGAAAATAATCAAAAGTTGATCTCTTGCATTGTTAATAATCTTCCAAAGGATTTATTCTCTGCCTAATCACCTTAGTCCTTTCATGATTAATAAAATTAGAAATTCATCATATTCATTCTAACAAATGAAAAAAACCTACAAAAATATTAAACAACCAAATCCACACAAAATTTGTAATACGAATAGGTGTACAAGGAGAGGATTCCTAAACAAGCAACTCGCTACGCTTAGCTACATTCCCCTTACCGCACTACCCCGCATACGCTAAGTCGGATTCAAAAACTACCTTATCTTTTCCCCATGCCTCACATAGCGTAGCGCCTCACCTAGATAACAAGTGTCAAAAGAATCCCATTTCTATCAAAATCTTCTGACGCAATATAATGGTTAGTTAACTGTTAATTTACATTATTAATGTGTTTTAAATAAGGATTTTTTAGGAAAGGAAAATGAGCAGAGCAACACAAAGGGTGCTCTTGGAATATATAGAAGAGCACCCAGGAATGGTTACTATGGGCTTTAGCAAATGCCCAATGGCCAAACAAAAGTTGATAAAGAATTGGCAGTTTGTTTCCGACATATTAAATGCAATGGGAATGGGAACCAAAACGCCAGAAAAATGGCAGCGGATGCTGTCTGATTGGATGACAGAAGTTAAAGCTAAAGTAGATAAAATTAATGACGGTAATCGGGGTACAGAAGGGTCCACCTCCTGTATTCTGGGACAGAACTTAGTGATTTGGAAACAAGACTTATTAATATAAAGGGCTGGAGTTGCGTAAACGGCGATGGTACCACACAGGAAGGAGGATTTGGACCCATGAAACAAAGTGCAATTTCTAGCAATAATAATCCAACTCGTAAACAAATAATTTTAGAAAACAAATTAATTAAAGTAGGTGAAAAAGCAGCATTGACGGCCCCACTATAAGCATTTCATGATATCACTGATTTTCAAGAAACCGATCTAATAATTTTATTAATAATATAGAATTTGTAACCCCATCACAAGCACGTCATTGTAACGGTAGTTTTCAAAAGACTGATTAAGACATTTTACCACATAATTTTGTCAATACATTTAAAGAGGATGCTTGTTCGTCAAAAAATTCACTGACAGACCAATACTTTTGGACATTTCTTATGCTAATCGTCCTTATGCTAAATCCTAAGGCAGGATTTAATGAAAATATCACTTTATCAAAAAATTTCATTCATAATAGTCAGCTAAGTAAGAATTATGATGAAAATAATCAGGTAGACGAAGAAGAAAATGCATATTATGCAAAGCATCGTCGACTTGCTCCACTTTAAAGAATCGAGATAAGGATAATCCCCGGGATAATCCCAAAGACAAGAAGAATACAATCACAAATCGTCCATCGTCAGATCAACATTTTTCCAATAGGTTTCGGCCAGAACTGACACAATTTTAAAAATGCATGAGAAAACTGTGGACATTTTAGAACGAATTGAAAGAAATTCAGATCGCCAAGCTGTAGCATTGGAACGAATTTCTAAACTACTTGGACAATATGTCGCAAATGCTAAAATGTAGCTACCCATGATTGTAATCTTTTAGATGTTTGTTCTTTTTCGTGTTCATTGGCAAGTGTTAATAGTAGGTAGTATATGATATCCATTTGCCTTATATTTTTATTGAAGTTTGCAGCATGTTAAGTTTTTTGTTGAGTTACTAAAATACTTAGGTATTTTAATATTATAATGTGTTTATTTAAAAATAAAAGATGTTTATTTAAAAAAGTAACGATGTTGAACTTTGCAACTTTTTATTATAAAAATTTATGTAAAATAATGTAGCACTAAGTTTCTTCTAGTAAATTCTCCAGCATGCAATACATTATTTTCGTGAATTAAAGGAGCGTCGCCTGGGAAAATGTCAGGTAATGCTTCGTTGGGATCTTCCATGGGCTCCTGTGGTAGCCGCGCTGCGACGCACTTGTTATGTAACACAGCACAGGCGTTAGCCATGACACCGACAGCTGAAGGATCGTACCTTAACTTCCTTTCACCCATCAAACATCTAAATCTTCCTTTCAGAACTCCATTACACATTTCCACACAATTTCGTGCCCTAACGTGAGTTTCTGTATATAAACCTTCCGGACTATCAGGTGGTGTATCCAAGACGGGAGTAAGCAGCCAGGGTTGCAGTAGATATCCACTATCTCCAATTAGCCAAGTATTTACATCACCTTGCCTATAACACGTTTACATTTCCTGTTTAGCTGCTGAATTTCGCCATATGAATGCGTCGTGTGATGCTCCGGCATACCAAGCATTAAAGCATAGAATTTTTAAATTATAATGACAGATAGATCTGTCATAGATAGATAGAAAAGGAATGTTATTCCTTATTTTTTACGCAGTTATTTATATAATTCTCTACTCACTATTTGTACATTCTTGGAATGATATCCTTTTCGATTTAAATAATTATGTTCCTCAATTGCGCCAATTACGCATGGGAAACCAGTATTTTCCATAAACTGATGCTTCAGCTCCAATTTTTCTGCACGAGTGGTGGGAAATTGTATCCATTCGCCACATAACTGTTCATAAATCACAGCGCTCACTTCTTTAATGCATCTTCCAACACCTTGTACAGACATTGGTCTGTTGTATTCTTCACCGATTCGCCTTTGCTAGCCGCCTGTTGCATAAAACGCTAAAGCTGTTAATATTTTTATTTCTGGTGAAATTGCTTTCATTCATTGCTTGTCGCATGTGGGGAATTAATTCATCAAATAAATACCTATCTAACCATATTTTTGCGCAATCTAGAGATCTATAAATCTACTTTCTGGGACTGCAAAGGGGTCACTGGTATCTCTCATTAGCCTGTGTTTAAGATGAAGAGTTTTGAACTGCTCTTTTCTCTCCCATAACTCCACTTCGAATACATGTGCGGCTAACATCTATAAAGCATTAAATTAATATAAAATATTCCTTTTACCTTCTATACCCACCTTCACATTTAATTTTTCCCCATTACATTACAAAATTCATAATCTAGCTTTTTTAGCTCTTTTCTAGCGAATTTTAATTGACGGGGCAATGTTGATAGCGGCGCTGATCAAAAACTGTCACATATTTGTAGGAATGTTACTAAGTAACTGAAAACTGCCGAACGAATTACCGTTTTGTTTTGAAGAATCCATTTAGCCATAGCGGTGATACACTAATGCTTACGCTACGTTAACGTGCAGTGTTTTTAGGAATCCGCTACTGGTAGGTTAGAGTCAAAATTTGGAGTGTTCAGATCATAGATTAATATATTATAAACGAGTTGAGATTCGGAACAGTCTCTGATAATATATTAATCTATGGCTGCCGCCCATATTTATTGGGGTTGATTTAACGTTAACAGTGAACTAGTTTTCCATCTATAGGTATGTAAGCTACTTCACGCTTCGAACTCCCTGGAAGGTACCGTGACCGCTGAAGTTGTTGCTTGATCAGCTCACCCGTAGATGGCGTGATATTGGGGAGGCTTTATTGATTTATATTATGCAGATTCTACAACACTAATATGGTAAGTAGATTGCACAAAATTATTTTCAAAATACAGAATCCTGATCTACTTGTAAATTACAATACAGTCAACAATTGATTAGTTAACAAAATAGCAGTAAACTGCAACTAGGTATAGGTACGTATCAAGTAGGTAGGTATCTATGTATGTAGTTTAGATGCCGCTGTGTAATTATTTCCAAGTTATCATTAGTAAATATAATAATACATGTAATAGCTACATTTTCTACAGCAGTTATACATTAAGTAACTAGCACAATGAAATGGTCGCAGCAATATTAAAAGGGAGAAGCAATATTAGTTCACATACCCGCAACACATCTGTTTATTATTGTCAGTAAACACTTGAGAAATAGCCACCCATTTTCTATAACCGCCATCGTCGATTCTTCTAGAATTTATGTGATCTCGAGAGATCTGTCGAGGTCAGGGAATATAATATATACTCGCGAATAACCAACTAAAGAAAATATACCTATATAAATCGACTTGACAGGATCCGATTTGAGAGTTAGCCAGGCAATCCGAAATTGCAAAACTGGCCAAAATGGCCATTTTCTAAAAAATCTCAAATTTTATGGAACTTTTTAAATTTTTCTTATCCCCTATGTCTCCCTTAGTTTAAGTCTGATTAAATTGAAATTTTTAGAAGAGCCAATTCGGACCTTTATTATAATGGCTGAAATGACAGAAATGCAAAAAAGATGTACGTGTCACTAGTAATACTGCTTTAAAAAGCTGGCGACACGAAATTTGTTAAAAATGCGGCAACAAATACTCGATGTAGAAATAGATAGATAGATAGATTTATATAGATATATAGATTTTTGATAGATAGATGTATATAGTAAGCCTATTATATTTTCGTTTTTTCGGCGGCGGGGAATGAAAAAAATGTTTTTTAATATTGACAAAATTCACGGGTTATCTACTATAGCAAAGGCAATCTACTACTACTATAGTATATACTTATCTAGTATCTAGTTATCTACTATAGTACTATAGCTTTTGGTCGATAATGTTAATTAAATATAGTAAAAAAAATTTTTGCTTCAGCGGCGGGGAATGAAAATGTTTTTTTTAATTTTGAAAAAAATTACAGGTGATGAACTATACCAGAGGCAACTTTTGGTCGATAGTGCTAAATAGTTAAGCAAAAAAATGTATCGACCCTGGTCTATATGCGTAAGATGCAAGCCCTGTGATTTTTTTAAAAAAAATCTGTATTTGTTTTGATTCAAAAATAGAATTCTCTTTTATATTTTGTATATTGTATAGTGTTTAAGTACGTGTACGTATCTCGCTAAATTATCTTTTTCCATTCAAACAAGTAATCTGTCTGTAGAAAACAGGAAATGTGACTATCAGCGACACGTGCCACTTCCCACATATTTGCGCCTCATGCTTCATGGCACACTAACTTGTAGAATATTTAGTTTCAGATTCCATTAACAAAAACTTTTAGGTCACTTATTCCGTGTAGACCTTTCGGGTAGCATATCTGATCGTAAAATTTATGTACCAGAATATTATGATAACGAACTACGCACACATTTTAGCGCAATCATTGCAAAAACGGCTGCAAATAATTTGTCTGCATTAGGAATATTATCAGCTACGTTGTTTAACAACATTAAATTCAGAGAGCGCAAAAAAATGAAACCTCGCCTTTCACAAATAAAGCAGGTTTATGAAAAATTCTCGCATTATATTGTACTGTATAATATTACGACATTGGTTACACATTCTCCGTGCATGCTTTGCATTACTTGATTATTAAAATTTTTTATATTACAATGTTCACACAAAGTGTACAAGTCGTGTTTGATTAACTTTTTTAAAAATCCGACTTTTCACAATTTTCGTTACAATTTTTGTTATATTAGAAAATGAAGTTATAAGTTTATAATTACTTATGAAGTATTTTTCGCCTTTTTAATTAAAATACAATAATCATCCTTCATCTAATTCACATTATCATCCAGTTCTGTTTCCATAACGCTTCGCTTCGGGTTTTATCTCGTCCAGACAATGAGGCTTTATTATTATACACTGGCAAAATCTAATTCGTCACTTCAATTTTATGAGTAGGCTAAAGGCACTGGAACACGACACAGAGCTTTGTTTAATGGGATGGTAAGGTAGGCGAGGGATAACTATATCAAACATCAGAAATACCTAATGATATGTAGCATCCTGCAAATCAGGCCCTACGGATATATAATATAGACTTACCTCGCTATTAGGTATACTGGCGGCCATTTGAAAGTGCACGACTCTTATATTAGATTTCGTTATATTTGATCTTTGTAAAACTGACTTTGAAATTTGAGATTCATGTGATGTGTCATTATGACATTCACAATTGTCTAATTATTACTTATCAAAATTAAAAAGTGTATTATTATTTTATTAAAAAAATTCCAAATTAACAAAGAACGTCCCAAAAATGTTCAAAATAAACTAAATTATAAAAATTAAGTAAACTCCAACGCGAGTAGGTCTGTATAAAATTCTGAGGATACACCATAGTGACGGACGGCAGCATAATATTGTCCAATATGCGTATGTAACTCTGTCCGGTAAGGCGCTCTCCTATCCTCCAGTAAACACCGGGATCTAGGGAACTTATCCATGCCCAAACATTGATGGAAAAACGTCCACTCCGGTCGGTAGGTTTAATATACCTCTCTTCATACCTCGAATTCTCAGGTCGGTAGACGTGGATGGAACCATGATAACATGACTGAAAGACCTTTTCGTCGGAAAATATGACATTATTCCGAAAGTCGTCGGGCCTACAGATAAACTCGTTAGCAAAATTAAGACGTTGTTTCTTATGCCTTGGCTCCAAAAATACCTTCTTTGCTGCCGCATAATTTCGTCACTCTGAACCCTTCACCCGCCGCCTTGCAGACCTCACAGATCCAGGAAACTCCGTTTCGAAACAGGCCGTCACTGCTGTTTCAAAGGGATTCGTTCTAAGATGGTCTAGGAAGAGGTTGTCTTGCTCCACAGTGCTTATTTTACGACGCCCTCCGCCGTGGACGTAGCGAACGTTTCGTACTGCATTCCATTTTTGCTTGAGTTTGAATATACAACTCTTACTCACATTTAGCTCATCTGCAACTGCCGGTAATGACCAATCATTTTCAAGCAATGTAACAGCTCGCATTTTTTCAGGTTCAGTTAACCGCGGCATTTTAAAACTTGAAAACTATTAAAGTGGTTTGTAAATTACGGAGTTAATTACTGACATTTGTTTGAAGTTTCAAATATGTGTCAAAATGAAATATAAAAAGATCACATTACAATATCAAAAAAAATCGTGCACTTTCAAATGGCCGCCAGCGTATATATTATACTGAATATATTTACGGGAAACAATACTCATTGGTAGGGTTACCAGATTTGAAACATGTAAAGTATGACAATTCTACCAAAAAGGATGACTTTTAACCCTTTATAGACATCTGCGATAATAGTTTCCCACCCACATTATTGAGAAGAATCTTTGGTTTAATAATTTCCCATGTGCGCAGAACTGTCTAGAACATATTTGTAAACCCTATAATGAGACGGCGATGGTCACTCTTATTCGACACGCTACCGGGAGCGCATTTTGTCTTTTGATTGGAAGATACTTTACCAAAAAGCTTTAGTGTCACAAAATAATTAGTTTTTTCTATTCTAATTGCTTCTAGTTAATAGTTTTTCCATAAAATATTCATTATATGACTTCTTTTGAGGTAAGCATTGTAGTTAGATATATGTTTTACATATAGCAATAATTCAAAATATGGAAATAATAACCCATAATCGAAAAATTACTCCTGGAAAAATTTATATAGCAAATACGTAATTTAAAAAAAAAATTTGGACTAAAAAATAGTAACAATAAAGAAAACCAAACCATTTGTAACACATATTTGTAGGAGGTGACTCAGATCCTCAGGAATAACATACTTCAAATCAGATCCACGGTCAAAGACGGTCCGACGACGGACAAAGACGACGACGGACAAAGACGATCAACATAAAAAAAACTTCGTGTCTCAGAGAACCAAAGTGACTCATCCAACTCATCCTTCGATACCGACTTAGAACCTCAAATGAATGACAATGACGATTTCTACGAAAGACATGGTAGTCGTCCCGAATCTGATGAAGAATCGAACCATGATTATCCCGAAAATATCGTTGTGATGCTACAGATCCAAAAAGTTGCAAAAAAGATCCAAAAACTCAGATGCTCATTTCTCAGAGGAGTTTGGACCTAGGCTAGATGGTACACCAAAATCGTCCATTGATTATTTCACTATTTTCGTTAGTAATTTCCTCGTTTGTGAAATCGTCCGTCAATCAAATATTTATGCAGAACAACGGGGTATTAATAATTTATTTTTGCAACCCGAAGAACTACTTGCATGGTTAGGTATAATAATATTCATTATTCATATTCAACATTCAGTAGCACGAATAATACTAGTCAAACGCTTTTTAAAAATAATGAGGTATATTCATATTGCAGATAATACTAAAATGCCAAAGGGAGATAGTCTTAACTACGATCGGCTATATAAACTTATTATTAGATTACTTTATTAAACATTTAAAGTGAGTTTTGGTAATTTTTTTGTCCCGCATTTTCTTTCAGTTGACGAAAGCATGGTTCCCCTCAAAGCACGTACAACTATAAAGCAGTATATGCCCATGAAGTCCATTAAAAGGGGTCTCAATGTATGGATAATGAGTCGTGGGTTCTTAGGTTACGTACTTTTGACATTTATACTGCCAAGAAGCCATCTGATAAAATAGTAGGTATGAATTTGGGAGAAAAAGTTCTTAAATTGACAATGTACAAATTTTTTCATATGTAAATTTTGTGTGGAAACTTAAAGAAAAACTCAAGAAAAACAAAATTTTCATGTGGGACTGTCCGCTTGAAGAGAAAACATTTGCCGGTCAATGAAATAAATACGAGAACCTTGAAACAGCATGAAATAGACTATGTCATACGCGGTGACATGTCATTTGTGAGATGGATAGATCGCAGAAAAAAACCTGTTTCTGTCTTATCTTCAATGCACAATCCATCAAAAGTGACAACGGTCCGAAGAACACACCGAAAAGGAGAGAAAGAAGAAGTTCCTTGTCCAGAAGCTGTATCCGATTTTAATAAGTTCATGGGCGGAGTGGACAGAATGGATCAGATGTTTATTCTGCTGCCAGAACATCACGTCGTTGATGGATTACAATTTTGTATTATTTTATAGATGTTGCAATAGTGAACAGCTATATGCTTTATAAAAAATCTTTGAAAAAGAATAGCGAAAAACCTATTAGCTATCTCCAATTGAGATCCATTCTTGTTAACGAGTTAATAGGAATATTCTCTTGAAAACGCAAAGGGGGCTATAAGCCAATGGTGGGTTTCGCAAAGAAGAAAAATAGCAAAGTTATCACCGTCAGAAATACCTTACTTTTATCATATGTGGGAAACCATCTACCACAAGTTGTAAGAAGTCACAGAAAATGCGCTCAGTGCAGCACAAAATCTAAGGAGAAGCGAAGTAATTGTATGTTATCTGTTAGTTGTTCCATCATTGTTGACCATCTGTTAGTAATCATAATTTTAGATGTATCTACTGCTTTTTCCAATGCCTCTTTAGGAGATCCATCAGCTATAATATCTTCTGCTGTCTCAGATGTGTCTAATGTATCATCCAAAGCTACCTTTGCTTCACCTCTTGCAGCCTCTGCAGCATCCTTGGAATCGTTAGCATACGTAACTTCTGCCATTGATGAAGTTTCTAGTGATTTTTTCCATAGCGCTAGAAACTGTGTCTTTTAAAGTTTCGATCGCTGCGTCTCCTGCTATTTTTATTTCCGTTACAGTAGCTAATAAATCTGAGGTATATTCTTGTACGTCCTGTGCAACCGCCGTTTTACCACTAACTTCTTTGGCTTTATCTTCTGCCTGTTTTTCGACCTTCAGAACTAGATCCCCATCAGGCTTGCCTTCAAAGGCTTCTTTGGTTTCCTTAGTGTCTATTTGAGAAACTTCATCAACTTTCTCTAAGAGTCCCCCCTCAGGACTAGTTGCAGGAGCTTCCTTTTCATCTTTAATGTCTTTCAATGGCTGAGAAACCGTATGTACATGTTCTTTCTTGTCTTCTCCTGTCAATAATGTAATTTCGTCGGTGGTGTCCTTAATTTTATCCTCGATTTTCACAAAAATATGTTTTCCTTCAGGTTCTGGTTCTTCGGTTATATTAGTTTCTGCTTTGCTTTCTTCTTTTAGGTTTTCTTCTCTCTTTGTTTCTGCTACTTTGTCGGTGCCCTTACCAAATAATGACTTGGTCAAATCTGAGACAGGTTCGAATTGATCTTTAATAGTATGTTCAATTTTGTCAATCAAGCTGTCCCTTCTTTCTGGTTTTATAGATCCTTCGTCTTCTCCTTGAGAACTTTCAGTAACTGTAGATTCAGTTTTAGAATTGTATGTTCTACTTGTAATGTGGCATTAGTTAAGGGTTGTTTCACGCCTTTCCATCAGCGGGATTGAGTTTTTTCTAAGTTTATAGGACAGTTGTTTTAGTTTATACAATTTTTTTGAATCTAAATTTGTGCTTTAATAAAAACGTTAGTTTTGTTATATGCATTTTAATTATTTTTGTATTTTTGAAATAATAAATTTGGCTGAAATTGATTTCATATTTCACTATTATCTTGAAGTGAGGACTATTTTTCCCAAAAATATAAGTAAATTTTTGTATTCAAACGATTCTTTGGGAAAATAATTTCCCATGTAGAATTTTGGCTTTATTTTTACTTCTATGCGTAATATTAGATTAAAATATATAGCAGTGGACTTCTTATACCCGAAATAACAGCCACCAAAGCCCCCACCAAATTTGGTAAAAATAATCGAAAAAAACTCCTTTGCCCTATAAAGTGTTAGTGGAAAAGGATGACATTTTTGGAACATTTTATTTGACTTTATTAGGAACATAAAAGATACTTGTAAACACAAGTGAACTACAAAAACATTGCACTTTGCATATATATTGTGTTACCAAATGAAGCAGAAACTATAAAATTATATAAATCAAGTTAATTTATCTTCTTGTGACATATTTCTTTCATACAATCGTAAATAGTATTTGCAGAGACAACCTTGGTGCGAAATTCGGCGTGACGTGTTCGCCGGTAGAATTCGAAAATTGGGAAGAAAATTTTGAGGTATTAAACTGAACTACGTAGCCGGTGGATGAAATTTTTGAGCGTTGCTAGAGCGGGTGGAATATTCTCGAGTAAGTGCAGCAATATTTAGTGATATTTAAAAAAAAAACGGACAGTGGGAAATCCGACCGGACAATTAAATTTACTTTAAAAATGAGGACATATCCGGAGGAATGGTGACCCTACTTATTGGTTCTCATCAGTACACCATCAGGTAAAAGAAAGGACAAATGACAATAGAACCCAATCAGTCAGGCTGACCAAGCTGTTTAATGTAGGCGAGAGTATCTCTTTGCACTGCATACAATTTTTTTAATAGAATGCACCTTAATTAATAAAATGCATTTATTTTAGATATGGACGCTGTTTTAATCAAACTTTTTAAAGATTAGTCTCGAAAATTAAAACAAATACATACAGTAGTTCAAATGACGTCGGAAAATATTTATGTCATCGTACAGTACCAGTAATTCATCAACGATGTGAAAACTAATACATAATTACTCAAATTAATATAGGACATACACAAGTTAGTGTACTAAGCACGTTGTGAGATGTACAGATTATGTGCTTATATTTATGATAGGTATCGCAGTTATACGGCCCTCGACATGCGATTCAGTGCTTACGCCATTCTAATGCGAATCGTGTTGGGAATCAAGAGGAATTATTGTTTGCGAATCCGTTTGGATAGCTACCCGGCTGGGTTACTATATGACGAAACAAATTAATTTCGAGAATAATTAATCTCGAGAAACTTTAGGGTTAAAGTATGGTAGAAAGTTTAACCAAAGACATTAGGCGAGTCACTGAAGACAAAAAAAAAATTGTGGTGACCACACGATAGAAGTGAAAACTTTTAATATATACTGTAACCGTTCGCCCGTATTACCACAACCCGCACCCGTTAATACACGTTGACCGTACATGCCCGTGACACAGATGCTTCAGTCGTATTGATTGCTTGTTTCCAGTGGAATTTGCATTTAAGGTTGATTTTTAAGTAGTCGGTGATCCGCTTGTGGTTGTCGAAGGCCCCATGAACAATGATTGGGGGCGGTTTGACTTCTTTTGGCTCGATTTCTTCTTCCTCGGGCTCCGTTATGTTTGCTAGTTTGGCCGGTGGGGGGTCTCAGGTATTTGGTTATCGTTGGTTTTGCCTGCCGTGTTAAGGCTTTGGAACTTGTTTTGCGTTTTTATTTGCGCAACCGATTTTGTAGCTGTGATGTTTGGTTTCTTGGTTGTTGAAGGGTGTGTGAAGAACGTACCTTGCTCAGTCATACGTCTCTTCTTTGCTAGTTTGCACACATCTTAAATGTTGGTGCTATTTTCAGGGCCAGTGTCCATTTTTGTAGGTCCCGTGTCAGGAACTGACATCCTCATTATAAATCCTCACAATAGAAATGTTCTTTTGTGCTTGTGAAACGTAAATACTGTTTACTCATTGTAATCAGATCCTTTTTTTTGGGCTGCGGAAGCCATAGATGTCAGTGCAAAAAAAATTATCATGTCTCACAACATGCGAATGTTTTGGATCAAGTTCTTGCCTGAATGAATTTACAGAATATCGTTCAGATTCTACCGAGGCAGAAGACGATCTGGATATAAAGTACTGAATAAATTATGTTAATAAATGATTATATCAGAACATTATATCTAAATTTTATATAAATAGTATCCTAAATTATATCGAATCAAGTTTTCTTCGTCGGTATAGGATAGAAATAAAATTAGGGATAACAGACTGTAACATTTACTTTTTGAATTTGTTATCTTGTGTCATTCAAAAGTTATCGCGGTGTAGACATTTGCAATCTGTCAGAAATCGAAATACAAATAATAATGGAGCTACTTGCAATTTTTGTACATATTCTTCCGTCTATCTCACGTTAAACTTTGGAGGGAAATTAATTATAATTCGCTTATTACTTGAAGGAACAGAGATTTTTTTGCAAGCGGATAGCAAATAAAATATTCAAAATTCCTCGTTTTTTCAGTTTTACCCCCTGGGGGTGTGTTGGACTTCGATATCACCAGATGAATAGCGGGTCGTGATGCATCCCAAATAGCATCGATATATTTTTCGCTCTCAGTGTTCAGCGAACATCGACGTTGACTCTACCATAAGAGTTTTCCGATATTGTCTACAATACATCAGCTGTCTACGTAATAACTATAGCACTAATGTTAAAGTTGTTTTTGATGGATATAATAACGATGGAACTAAAGCTTCTGAGAAAAATCGTAAACACATGCCTAGGTAACACTATAGTCATTGATTATTTATTTGTTGAACACCAAATTTAAAAAAACCATATTTTCTCTATTCATTCATCCCTTCACATGATATTATGCTACATCAGATTTTTATAGAAAAATTCAGAATCAACTTACATTGTTAAAAATGAAACAATTGTTACATTAATTTTTTATTATATCAAGTTACATACAGCAGCTCGAAACTTATGCTTGAAAACGAAAATGAAGGACTACTTTTCAACGATTATTCTAAAAACCGTCCACAATAATATATTACACTCGTACTTGCTATAGCGTATAATTCAAGCTACTGGATTGTCGTCTCTCCCTCCTATCCACATCTTCCTGGTTACTACTGAAAAACTTACTGAAAGGCCAGATTAATATTCAGTGCACATTCTAAAAAATATGGCTCTCGAATACAAAAACCAAAATCAATATCTTATTAAATTATCAATCAGAACGCAGCGCGGGTATTTCTAAATAAGCTTTTCCAAAGCCGGCTACTTGATGTTTTGCTCATAAGTGGCCCACTGGCTATTTTTTCATCAACCAAGTGTATCAAAAGCAAAGACCCAAATAATAATAGGAAACATTTTAATTCTAATATAATTAATATTAATATAATTCTAATAGGTACTGGGGAGGTACGTTCTAAAGTCTTTCTAATGAATTTGTCTAGTTCAACGACCGGAAACCCTCACCTATACAATGTTTCTCACGGGCGTAGCCATTTCGTTTCTTAGGAGGTTGAAAGTAGAAGGTTTTTATATGCATATTTTCAACACCACAGCTGATATTGAATGCAAGTTTCCACACCACTCATGAGGTATTGCTTTCAGCGCGTTACCATTTTTTAGTAAAACACAATAAACACATAATAAACAAAAATAAATTAGTGCAACGAGGAACATACGTGCGGGACTCCCTCAAGGGTCGTGCTTCGTACAAACACTGCATGTGTGAAAATTTTTGAAAAAATGCCTTATGTGGGGTTATCAGACGTGCAAAGGGGAAGAATTATTGCTGTGGTAGAACATGAAATGTACCAAAGAGAAATTTCAAGGACAGTAGGGGGTTACACAAGTGGAAAAATTCCGAAAAATCCGACAAATTTGCTATCCTTTTGTATTAAAAACTCATATCACTGACCATTATGCCACAATAATCATCTTAGACATTAAAATAAAAAATAGTGAAATTTCTAAAACATTTATAAAATACATCAATAGTAAACAATTAAAAGCAGACTTACAGAAACAAGACTGGTCCACATTTTATCGCATAAATAATATTAACGAATCAACAAAATATTTAACTTCCACAATAATAGAAAAAATAGAAAAAAATTCAATTACCATACACCGAAAACGTAACGAAATAAAAAGAAAGCCATGGATTACATGTGGGTTAATAAAATCCATTCATAAACGTGATCAAATGTACAAAGAGTGGCAAAAAAATCTCCACGATAATCATTTAAAAAAGCAATTTATTAAATATAGAAATTATTTGAATGACTTAATAAAATCAACGAAATATAATTATTTCAAGACACAAATCGACCAAAACAAAAATAATACAAAACATTTATGGGATACAATAAATTCTATAACTAATACAAAAAAACAAAATAACATACAACAAATACTCAATCCAAAAAATGAACTAACCAAAGATGAAACAGAAATCGCGGATATTTTTAATGATTCATTTGCTGACATGGGACCTAAACTTGCAAGTATAATTAATAAACCTCCAACCGTACCTCATGTTATATTGTCCACTCCCCAATCCATTTTTCTCAAACCTACAAATAAGCAAGAAATAATAGATATAATAAATTCACTAAAATCATATAAAGCTCCTGGAATTGACACGGTTAAAGCTGAAAATTTAAAATATATCTCCGAAGAAATATCGGAACCAATAGCATATCTTATTAATAACATAATAAAAAATGGTGAATGTCCACGAGATTTTAAAATTTCTATAATAAAACCCATACATAAGAATGGGGATAAAGCTATCACCACAAATTACCGACCGATCTCCTTAATTACAAACTTTGCCAAAATATTCGAAAAAGTCATTAAAATTCGAATGGAAAACTATATTGACAAGAACAAATTGCTCTCTGATAAACAATATGGTTTCCGCAGTGGCAAATCCACACAAGATGCAATATCTCTTTTAACTTCCCAAATGTATAAGGCCTTAGATGAAGGAAAAGTTGTACTGTGTCTCTTCCTAGATCTTGCAAAGGCCTTCGACACTGTAGATCACACACAACTGTTGGAGGCCTTGCAGGATATCGGTTTTAGAGGAAATGGTTTCAATCTAATGAAAAGCTACCTGAGTGATCGTAAGCAACACGTTATGATAAATTCTAAAACTAGTAGAGAGAGAACTGTAGTCTGTGGAGTTCCACAGGGTACAGTTTTAGGTCCAGTCTTATTCGTAATATATATTAATAGTTTGCTTACTTTGAACAGCTGTGGCTCAGTTATCAGTTTTGCTGATGACACAGTATTATTTTACAAGGATGAGTCCTGGGAACACGTAAAACAAAAAGTAGAGAATGATTTTAATCAGGTTGTAGACTGGTTTAACTATAAACATTTAACAATAAATTTCAAGAAAACCATGTTTTTACCGTTGAGCTGTGACAAACGTAATTCCCCAGACTTTGACAAAATAACAATTAATAACCATGGACAAATAATAGAAATTGAATCAACAGAATGTGTTAAATACTTAGGAGTAAATATTGATTGCAATCTTAGGTGGGATAGTCACATAATTAGCATTACAAATACCCTCAGAACGGTTCTGTTTAAATTCAAATATTTAAAAAATGTACTGGATGTATCACATTTAAAAATGTTATATTATGCATTAGTAGAATCAAGGCTGTCTTATGGGATTCTTGGTTGGGGCGGAGTAGCTACAACTCACCTAAAAAAACTAGAAACCTTACAAAAATCATTTATAAAAATAATATACAATAAAGAGCGTACTTACCCAACTGATTTACTTTACACTGACAGTGGCATTTTGGACATCAGACAGTTATATTTCCTTAACGTTATAATTAATCAATTTATAAATACAAATAAACTTGAACCTCTAGATTATACTTATCAAACAAGAAATAAAACAAATGACATTTTTAAAACGAAAACATCCTTTAAAACTATTGGTCAAAGGTGCTATGAATATTTAGCGCCTAGGCTATATAATACACTGCCTCAACAGATGAAAGACACTTTTGTCATGGTGAATTTTAAAAAAAATGCAAAAAAATATATTCTCGATATTGGCAGAGTCGAGGTTCTAAGTAGATTAGGTTTTTGAATATTGTATAGGTGAGTGAAATGGTTGTTGTATATGATATGATGTGTGTATATGTGTGTGTATGTATGTTTGTGTATATATATATGTGTGTATATGTATATGTGTATATATGTATACATATATATATTGCTTGTTTTAGTAATTATTATGATTCTATGAGTTTATCCCACGCACAAGATTTCTTTTGTGGGTCCCTCGTGTTTATTTTTCTGTAATTGTGATTAAACTATATTATTGTAAATTTTTATAAAAATAAACATTATTATTATATCATCCCGAGCTTCAAAGGCAACATTTGCAAGTTACGGGTATTAACGTTTCCGTCGATCCATCGGGAAACGGTTTCGAGCTGGAGGATTATTTTGCAGAAGACAGTTAAGGGTTTCCGAACTAACAAGACAACATAAAATTGACCGTTTACAATGGTATTTGGAGCATCAAAATTGGACTATCGAAGACTGGCGAAATGTCTTATTTTCAGATGAAACCAGAATTGGCCCTCATACAGACGACCGGTGAATTCGAGGTCGTGGAAGACAGGCTAGACTCACTATTGCTAATCTGTCCCCAAATACAAAGGAGGAACTGTAATGTTTTGGGGTGGAATTATGACGGATGAGAAAACTCCTTTACTCCCCATAAGACAAAACTTAACGGGTCATAGGTATGTTGATTTAATTCTAGGACCCATAGTAACTGGAGAGGCGCTTTTGGCGAAAATTTTCTTTTTATGTACGATAATGCCTCATACAAGCAGAGTCGCCACAAATTTTTTGGAAACAGAAGATGTGACTGTTTTACAGTGGCCTAGTTGTTCACCTGACCTTAATCCCATAGAACACGCATGGGATATGATTAAAAGGTGGATTAGAGCTCGAGTCAATATCCCTGGCAATACAGACTAAATGTCAAGAAAATATTAATAACCTAATCGAAAGCATGCCTCGTACAATTCGCGCATGTATTGAGGCTAGAGGTGGGAACACTGATTATTAAATTAACAACAAATAATTAATTGTTTCTTAAATTCCCTATTACTTTAAAGTTTTTCTTTGTGAAAAGGATACGTTTTACGTTTCGTGTTATTACAGAACTTATTTAAAAAGTTGTTGTTTTTTTGTGAAGTGTTGTTCAATAAAAGTGGTTTGCATACACCTCTATTTATTTTCTGTCAATTTCTCATTTCTTTAAATTTGATCAAAGAGGAGAAAACGGTGTATGAAAGGTATCAAAGAGGAGTGATTCCATATAAGTTTGGTTGTGTGTATACCCTTTGATGGCTGGGAATAGCAGACTAAATGGGCATAACAAGAAAAACTGAATGATAAAGAAACCGCTAAAAAGCAACATTACATATATCACATCCTTTAGAATAAAATATAAATTAATGTATCAAAATCTACCCATAAACAATCAACCAATTTACACATTTTTCAATTTTTAACTATGATTTTAAACTTTTTAAGATCTATTAAACTATTTTACCTCGATCAATTTACGTTTCTTGTTTGTTTATTGTTTTTTTTAGTTATTTTTGTTTCCAAATTCTACAAAATCACCAATTTTATTGCAAATGACTAATGCAATTCAAATGACTAATTTTGTAGGCATCCTATTTTCCTTTTTTCCCTATTTTTGTTATCTTTTCGGACCTGCATTTACGGGGGTTTTTCATTGTGGCATTTTTACCTCCAGGCAAATTAAAACGTCTCGAAGAGAGACACCAAAACTATTTATGAAAATTCAACTTCCTATTTCCAACCCAACCTTATTTCGAAGCCCATTCATTGGTCTACTGAAAAACCCAATGACAAATAATACGGCCCTCAGTGCAAGGAGATGTCAATTTACTTCGCTTTTAATTTCCGTTTAACGTCAATGAGCCACCCCGGTGTTCAGCCTGTAAAATGCCACGAAGGTTACTGTGCGTGGATGTCTGCCTGGTCCCGGGCATTGCATTATCCTTGGATGTACTTTCACTGGTACTATTTATTTTAAAATAAAATACTTTGAATTGAATTGGTTATGCATGAGACTGGGTTTGTGATAGTTTTTGACAATGTACTGTTTAATAATAAATTATACTGCACGATATTTGAGCGAACATGCAATTTTACATATAAAATGATTCGTCCAAAGTTTACTTTCATCTCAAGATATACATATAAAACTTTTTAGATGTTAGATACACTTATTAACGCCGCAAAATTAACGCACAACCAAAAATTGTGCTCAATTTCAAAGTTGATTTTCTAGCGAACCGATAGATCGATTTCGATAATTTGTTTTTGTGTACTGTAGCTTTTTTCTTTGATAATTGCACTGTAATCAAATTATTTATTCAGATTTCAGTTTTAGGCGTATACAGGGTGAAAAAATGAGAATACGTTTTTTTACGTTAAATTTGGGACACCCTGTAGAGAGCATTAGCGACAACAACGGATGCATAATGAAATCATACTGTAGCGTCATGTTTATGAACATTTTGTTTTTTAAATTTCTCTGATATCTGCAATATCAAAGAAAATAAACAGTTTTATACCAGAAGATGTTTTTCTTCTGCTATAATTCTGGTATCTTTCTGGAAAGTGTATATATGTTCGTAGCATAATTTCAGATATTTAGGCATTGCCGCGCTTAAATTAATTTCATTAAGCATCGATGTCGTATAGCACCATAATCAATGGCGTGTGAAATATCTACCGAATCAGTTAAACAGATTTTGATGATTTCATTTTGGTTAGCTATGGTGGTGGATTGACTATATTATAATGCGACTTTCCAATTGATTGATAAAATCCCGTTTATCCCTCTACAGGATACATAACTGCACGCTGCAATATTGGTGTGCCAATTCGTCACGCGGCATTAACGTCGTCGGTGAGTTTATTAATTACATTAGTCGGATACCGATAATGAGAGAGAGTTTAATTATTATATTACTAAAGTAAATATTGTTGTACTCGGTTCCCCATAATAGACTACCCCTTTTAATATTTGAATTAAATTTTTTTTAGTTAACAAAACAAACTTTTTATTTTACTAAATTACAGCTAACTCCTTGGGATTTATGATAACTTATAAATATTTGGCTAATTTAAGTCTAACTTTTAAAAATCCCGTCTTCTAAATGACCCACCAACTTCAACACATTTTTTAATATTGGATAAAAAGTGGTAATATTGGTAAAATTTTGACTTTCAGTTCCTCGATTGTACCTGGACGACTCGCAAACACTTTGGCTTTTAAATATTCCCACAGGAAAAAATCGGGTGCCGTTAAGTCGGGGGACCTCAAAGGCCAAGGCAAATCTCCGAATCGATAAATGAGTCGGCCATTAAACATTTCTCGCAGGACCCTCATTGAGTTTCTGGCGGTATGAGCTGTTGCCCCATCTTGGTAGAATAGTAAGGCATTGTTTAGTAATCCTCGTCTATTTAATTCTGGAATGAGAAATGTCTCTAGCATATTAACGTAGCGCTCGGATGTTACTGTTACAGCGCGGTTATTTTCATCCTCAAAAAAATAATTTTGTTTATTGACCATGCCGTTCAAATAAAAATTTGCTTCGTCGGTCATTAGGAGACTGTGAATTGCTCCTTGATGTAAATCCAAAAATTCTTGACAAAATGCTAACCTTGCTTCTTTATCTTGATTGCTAAGGTGCTGTGCCATTTGGTATTTATAGGGAGGAAATTTTAAATCCCTATGAAGAATTCGATCTAAGATTCCCTTCGATATTCCTAGAATAAGGGTTTGTCGATTAGCAGACCTTACAGGACTTCTCGTAAACGCAATTCTAACTCGTTCAATATTTTCTGGTGTACGAACTGTTCTTCGACGTCCAGGCTCCTTCAATTTTTTTACAAAACCATTTTCACGCCAATGACGAACCCATAACCTAACAGTTTTACGATTTGGCGCGTGACCCCTATTGTTGATATTAAACTGACGCCGGAATGCACGCCTAACTTCTTCTATCGAATTGCTTCTTATGTAAGTTTCTACACAATACACACGTTGTTGGACTGAGTAATCCATGAAAGTTCAATAATTTTTGATGAAAACTAACAAACTTCTCGTAGAAAAATGACGTTCCACGAAATTATTAAATTAAAATTTATTTGTGACAGGTGCCTGCTTGATTAATAATTGACTTAAATTCCAAGGACTACAGAAGATAATTCCACAGAGAACAACCTATTTAGTTATCTCGTAGGGAATTTATTAATAATATAAAATGGGTAGTCTATTATGGGGAAGCCAGTATAATTTTTGATAAAACGCACATAATACAATTATATTTTGAAATAATAAATATTATGCATCGGCAATGTCGACAGGTATAGCAGTCGGTAACAATCGCAGGAAATGCTTGAAATTTAATCTAACTTAGACTAGGCAGTTCACAATCACAGTTTAAGTATAATTTGGAGCATAAAGCAGAAATTAATTGTCTGGGGTATGACATAAAATTCGTTGATAATGAGATCAGGCTAGAAGTGCTCCATTCATTAATTAAATTTGCGTCTAACCCTTGCATGAACACCTAGAAAATATAATCAACACTCATCGCGACACGCGAAGCTTTGCTTTCGCGTCAGGTATAACACAACAATTGTATCTAAATAGTCCTGCCAAGGAGATGGCTTCTCAAGTTATCACCTTAAAAAGTCCCTCAAGCATCCCCTAAACCCAGAAGGCTTAACTGTTTGTTATCAAAGTTCAGCCCTCAACAATAATTTGGTAGTATAATGTGATGTAGAACTCGCGAAGCTTTGTTTACACGCCGAGAAAATCTATAACAATGCGGAAGACTACTAGTGAAATAGTAGAGTTGCTGCGGAAGCGAAAATGATAACAGATAGATTGGACAGCGCAACTTTGACCTTCTAAAGTGCCGGTCAATAGTTCTCCGTATAAAGGGCCACAAATATCTTGAATAAATACATTTTTTCGTTTTGTTTTTATATATCTCCAGCTTATCCGGACTTGACGGAAATAAATCCATCTAAAATATTTTACTGGTTTTTACACTGCCTATATAAACTTACTGGTGTTATGTACACAAACACTGGCTTACATATGAACCTATTTATTATATACAGTTTTAACAATTATTCTTCGATTTATAATTGATCTAAAATGATCAATTAGAGATCAGATGTTTCGGGTTTCAGTTTTCAAGACTTAAATGCGTTAAAAATTTGTCAAAGAAGTTTTAGAAAGCTGCAAAAATAGGTAAATAACTTAACCTATTTCGAGGTATCGATTATTAAAACAGTCACGATAATTTGAAGACACAAGAATGAGGAGTGCCACGGAGCCATGGCACCATCTCATTTATTCGTAAAAATACATAAATATTAAGTGTATCTTTCATTTAAACATATTTTCTATCTAGTGCATTTCTCCCCATTTTTCAAGAGTTTATAGGAAGTCTTGCAATAGCGCACTGCCCCGTCGACGCGACGCATGCTCTAAAAAATAGGTACGTGAAAATTGGAAAACGTTCGTTGTGCTATTTATGGACTGGCACCGATGAAATGAAATATATGTTCCAGAATCGTGTGTGAGCGACAGAGATAAACATAGTCCATAAAATTTTACACGGGATAAATTGTAAAAGGAAAGATTATTCTGTGCCGGGCTCAGTTTCTTGACATCGTCGGTTTTTATTGTATCGGGTTTCCCTGTTATGTCAGACATCATGTGTAGTGTGTTTTTCTAGGACAATTTTTAGTTTTGAATGAACAGATTTGTTTTGTTGTAGTTAACTTTTATTGTATATTGGATTAGTATGTCTGTGTGTGATAAATAGTAAACTTATAGTCGTGTTTAGTTTTTAGTAGGTATTTAATAAATTAATCATGAATAAGATCGGCGAAATGGGAGGCATAGGCATAGGAAATGGGAATGTACAACTTGTTTTAGTAGGACTGAACTTTGATAACGGCGCTTAAATGCGACTGATCTCGAAATCAAAAACTACGTTTTTCTTAACCTCTACCCTGGTATTAATTTAAATTTACAAGGTATGATTCTGATTTTTTGCAGACTTATACATAAAATATGAGCGCTTCCAATGGCGAGCTCAAAATTTCCAAAATACTTTTCGCGTGACGCGTCACGCGTAAATTTCACAGTGATATCATTAGTGACGTCACCGGAAAATAGTATAAATATGGTAAATTTTGTAATTTCAGATTAGTTTTAATCGTCTCCGGATGATGCCAACTTGGTTGGCGAAACGGGCGTCGAGCGAAGTGAGTGTTTTGGTGTTTGTGGAAACTACTCCGAGTGTTACAGTTACATCAAAGGTTCCAGCCCTATCCAGTAGAAAGGCATAATAGGTATATGACTAGATGTCCATATACGCAGTATAGATCGAAAAATTTGGTTGTGACTTTTTCTCGTCATTTTGACGTCTCTCTTGTAGTTCTTTTAACTACAGAATTAGAATAGAATTTTATATCCTGGAAACAAGACTCAGAGGCATTTTTTTTTTTAATTTTTACAAAATTTTTTGAAAAAAAGAAGCATTTTTTTTTAAATTTTTACAAAATTTTTTGAAAAAATTCTAAAAATTTTTTCAAAATTTTTTTAAAAAATGCAAAAAAATTTTTAAAAATTTTTTGAAAAAATTATAAAAAAAATTTCAAAATTTTTTGAAAACATTTTTTCATTTTTTGAAAAAATTCTAAAAAATTTTTCAAAATTTTTTGATAAAATTGTTTTTTCAAAAATTTTTGAAAAAATTTAGAAAATTTGTTCAAAACTTCAAAGACCATTAACTATTTTTTTTTACTTGTGGCATATAGCATTATTACAATAAGTTAATAGCATATAGCATATAGCATTATTACAATAATCAGTTAAAGACGTCATTTAAACGTCAGTTAATGACGTTTAAACGTCATTTGGCTGTGACTTTTTCTCGTCATTTTGACGTCTCTCTTGTAGTTCTTTTAACGTATTTATGTCCTAAAAACTGACGAAATAAATACGTCATAAAAAAGACACCATGCTGCCTGGGTTATGGAATTGTTGATATATTATAATTAATTATGTCCAGAAATAATTAAATAGTAGATACACAGAAGGATGAGTAACATTACAAAATTTTATACAACTATATTTGTACCAGACACTTATAATTATATTTATACAATAGAAGCTTCACAAAGTTTCATGAAACCATATTCACTTGTCTGCATATTTGCAAGGTTTTAAGTTTTTAAGTGAGCTCTTGAACAATTTGATCTCATAGAAAATTAATTAATTAATTTAAATAGCTATAAAGTAGCGTTGTGACCGGCGCGTTCGCCATTTCTTCTGTTGAATTCCCCGGTATATCTACGGAATCGAACGTCCAATGCCAATAAAACTAAAATGGGATCCTCTTGAAAACACCCCGTCCCCAATGAAAAAATTATTTATAAAATTGATTTTTAAATTACGGAGTTCTTAGGTAACGAATATACAAAAAAAAACATACAGTCGAATTAATAACTCCTTTTTTGAAGTCGGTTGGAAATGCAATATAAATCTAATTTGTAACATGCTTAAAATATCAAAATGTAACGTGTAAATCATAAATAAAATATTTGAAAGAATTTGAAATGTTATTAATGAGATGGATTACATTTTACAAGGATATCTCTAAACAGTTTCAAGATATAGGCCACTGCGCGGCGCCGCGCTCGTATAAAACATTAATATTTCACGCCTTCTTGGAACGCATCAAACTACGAAAATTGGCTAATCATATTTCACACTCTGCTGCTTACTAGAGGATCATGAGGGTGGTTATAATTTTATAATGTAAACGTCTTACATCTTAAAAAGCTGAAAGAGCTTCTTAAAAGCATCCCTAGGATGCATATTCACTAAATTGATTAACGAACATGTGGTTTATACTATAAAGCGTCATGACTGGTATTCTGAGGGATTTTATTAGATCTTTAATATTTTCTCTTGTTGGCGGTGTTGTTATATACACTGCCGAATTTGCTGAAGGTTACATTGAGCAATGCAATGTGCTCTATCACTAGTCCATCACTGAGGAGACGAATTTGTCGTTAAAATTTTCGATTAATCAACTACGAGCCCCTTCCCATTTCAATTGGCCCACCTAGGGATTAGTCAGAAATTTCATCTTATGGAGCAAAAGTAGAAGAAGAAATATACGACACGAACTTTATTTATTATTTTGAACCAAATTTATTTATTATTTTGACAACTTCTTTTAACCACAAAAATACATCTTAGGTGACAGACTGATAACTAACACAAAATGAGAATAAAAAGAAATAAATGTGAACAAATACGTTAAATTAACAAAACAACAATTTTATAATTTACCACTGGGTAACATCACGTTTATTTTTTATTACAGCCGAAATTCGTTGGGGCATAGTATTAACCAAGCCTTGGCATAATTCTGGTGTAAAAGAATCCCATATTTCCTGAAGCCTTTGCTTCAGTTCAGGGATTGTTCGAGCATGGTATTTCCGTAGCACCTTTTTCATCTCGTGCCACAAAGTTTCAATGGGTGATAGATCCGGACTACTAGAAACCCATTCCAAAAGTGGTATACCATAGTCCTCCATCCATTTTAAACTTCGTTTTGAGGTGTGGCATGCTGCGCCGTCCTGCTGAAACATAAATTCTTGGCCTGATGTCAAACACTCTTCCATGACCGGTAAAAGTGATTTTTCTAAAATGGCCACAAATATTTGTTTGTATACACGTTTCCGACAATAAAATGGAGTTTTCCTACTCCTTTTGATGACATGCTTCCCCACACCATGACGGATGCAGGAAATTTTACTTTTCTTTTAAGACAGTCAGCATGGAATGCTTCATTTTTTTTGCGAATAACTCTACTTCGACTATCTCCAACACAAACTTCGAATCGGGCCTCATCGCTCCATTGTATTGCCATTGCTGAGATGTCCAATCCTTATGTTCTTTTGCCCATCTTACCCTATTTTTCTTCTGCCGTGGTGTTAAAAGTGGCTTTTCTTTGGCCTAATGCAAAATTGTCACTTTAAATTTTTCTAGTTCATTTTTTTTTATTAAAAAACTTACCTTGTAAGTCCCAAATCCTAATTTGTGAGCCTCTCTGTGAGTTGTTGATCTTGAAATACGTCTTCCAACGGCATCACTCCACAGAACAAGTAACTCGAGGTAATTGGCACGTCTGTTTTTCTGGATAATTCTTCTTAACGCTCTTCTATCACAATCTGTAATCTTGCTTTTTTTTACATATCGGGGCTTTGCAGCGACTGAACTTGTCATTTTATATCTTCCAACTATATTTCTTACACTATACCGCGATAATTCTAATAAATTTGCAATTTCCGAGTTTGACTTCCCACAATTGAAAAATTTAATAATAAGTGAACGAATTTTGTCATCCATAACCTTTCCTCTGCCCATTTTTAAAGAACACAACTACTTTGAAGCTGTATCAAATGAATTCTGACAGCTATGAGTATTAACAATAATTGTTTAATTGTTGTGGCGTCTGTTTTCCACGGTCACCTTCGAATTGTAGGCTTACTTTGTAATGAATAAAATGATCGCCGTACTTGCAACATTTTGCTTCTTTGTTACACATTTGAGTGATGACCAATAAAGTTGGGTGTTTTCTACTGCATAAGATTAAATATGCCCTATTAATTACTTTGAGACCTAAACACAGCTTGTAGTATTTATTATGTTTTGATGCTGACCAAAAAACTAAGATTTCAATGGGTGGGCCAACTGATATGGGAAGGGGTTCGTATTCCATAACCATAAAAGTTCCATAAAAAATATTCCATAAAAGTTATTATTCTATTATTATTCTACCACTATTATTCTTCTGCCCAACTTCCGCTAGGGCCTCTAGACACTGGAGCTAGGCTTCATTAAGGATAGGTCTGCGGTTACATATCTGCTTCTGATTACTCAACACCAATAGAAATATTAAACAATCATGAAGAAGTAGATATATTGTATACAGACTTTTCATAGGCTTTTTATTGAATAAACTACAACATTATTTTACAAAAATTATATCTTTTTTGATTTAATACTGGCTTAACAAATTTGTTTCAAATAATCTTAAGGACAGACGTCAATATTGTGCAAGCGAGGGATACCAGACCCCTCTAGCGGTCATTTGCTACTACTCATCAGACATTACTAAGTAATGTCTTTGACAGTACACATTACTAAGTTACATTAATAAGTTACATTACTAAGTAAGTCTATCTTATCGGATTTGCAGGTGTAATTCAATACAGGTAGGAATATTAGTTCTCTGTGTAGTTGTTACCTGTGAATCCATTCAGTAAGACGTCAATATGTTTATTACAACGGTTAAAAGTCAATAGAGTATATTATATATTATTCGGAAGTACCTCAGGGTAGTAACTTAGGACCATTACCTTTTTTATTGTTTATAAATCATATAACGGAAAATTTTACATGGTCTAAGCTATTATTTGTAGTAGACCTAAAGATCTTAATAAAATACATTGTTGGTGCAGTAGTAATTGCTTGGATCTTAATATAAGTAAAAGTAACGTAATGTACACGAAAAGGTAAAATAATATAAAATATATTTATTCTATAAACGGACAAAATCTGGAACGTGAAACTGTAGTTAAAGACTTGGGTATTTATTTTGATTGTGGACTACGTTTTGCCACTCACATTAACAATAAAGCAAGTGACGCTTTAACGATGCTAGGGTTCTTAACTCGGAATTGTGAATCTTTTGCATTTATTCGTTTGTAAGGTCGAAACTTGAATATGTTCAGATGATTGTTCAGATATACCTTCCCAGATTGATTTCAACATACCTACATTTAACTCAAGAAGATTTTAAATTTTATTTGAAATCTCAGTACCAACACAATGTTAAAATCACCATTATACCAAATGTGTAATAATGCTAATAAATTATTAGTATTATTAGTTGTAACCTAAATAAATTCCGTTCTGTTATATAGCAAATAGTACCCTATTCAAAATATTTAAAATAAACCGTAAGATACCTATGCCATGTCCTGCGATACTGAAACCACGTGAATTCCGCCGCGAGCCGAAATAGTAGGGTGAAACTTATAAATAAGCCACGAGGCCAACAAAGGTGCTAGTTTCCTAATGTGAGTGAGCTATTTATCATTGAAGGGGTAATTACGTTATATACTGTACGATTAACACATAAGTAGGTAGTTTATGAAGTTCGTAGGTACTTACTTTTTATAACTCTTGGAGATTCTCCTTTAAATTGGCGCCAGTTCTTGTGAACACTTTTATGGTTTAGCATAGATATATACCGGGTGCCTACGATATTACTAGCCAGCCTATAACTTCCTTGTAAAAAAATATATCGATTTAAAACTTTTGGAAATTGTATGGTTGACAACGGTGCACAGTTTGATTGCATCAAGATCTAATTGCCATTTCCAAAACTGTCAAATATAGATATAGGTTATGCTACATGTTTTAGACCTAGAATTTTCTGGGCAATCTAAATATCTAATAATATATAGGGTGCTCCATTAAAAATAACAAAGTTTATGGTGTTTCCGGTTAAACCGGAAATGGAAATTAGATCTTGATGCAATCAAACTGTGCATCGTTGTCAACCATACAACTTCCCAAAATTTTAAATTGATATATTTTTTACAAGGATTGATATTTTTTTTTTCTCATAACAATTATAAATTTTTGTTTAATTTCCGTAAGATAGTTTCTATAATATGGTAAGATGGAACATATTTGAGCATTAAGAAACTTTGCCACAGAGAAGGTTCTAAATTAAGCTGTTACATGATATCATATGTTACATTTTCTATATGATGTTTATATATAAATGTAGCAAATATGAATCTTTAATAACATTAAGATCTTATAAATAGAACGAAGAAGATTGTTTTTCATTGATTTATTATGACAAATATTTTTTTAAAGCATAAAACATAAAACAAAATTTTAGAACCTTCTTCCTATCCTGCGACAACAAACCTAGTTAGCAAATTTAGAATTGTTTGTTACCTCGTAAAATATGTTAATCCTTTTATGAACTTTCACAAAACTTGTTGCTTTCGCTTTCACTTATACGCGAGCTACACAGCCGCTAGTCTCTGGTGGTGGCGTCATCTAGCGGGATATCGCTGCACTACCTCTGGAATGCTGACTGCCTTTCTGGTATGTCGCCTTGGGATTTATTTTCTTGACTACTTATTTCACTTGAAGCAGATCTTTGTAGCGATTAATTATTTAGTTATAATAATATTGTTTGGACCAATCATGCGCGTAGCTTATTGGCGTTCAGCTATACTCTGTTCGTTAGTTATAGGCAATTGTTTGTTTGCGCTTATACTATAGCCTGTTCGTTAGTTGTAGACTACTGAATTTATTTAGTCTATTTTATTTATTCTCGCTTGAACGCTGTTTCAATAAAATGTTACTTGATGTGTTTTTTAATAAAACTGTCTTTTGGGCCATTTCCAAAAGACATAGTAAAAAATAAGAGTTTCAATTAATTTATGAGATTAGGAGTGTTCGATTAGTATCATAAGGAAGAACAGTGAAGAATTATGTCTTTGCTTCTTTGCTAATCATATTTATTTTGTTAGAGGTAATCTTAGTGTACCAAGTAGCTATGAATTATGAGAGAGACATTAAGCAACAATACTCCCACTATTTGTACATTTGAATATATACTGAAATGAATTATTTAGAAGGTGCACGAGTTTTTGCGCTTTTCGTGAATATCTTGAGACTCATGTACGAATTATGTGACTAGCATTTTAGCAATTATTTATTGCCCACTATGACATTCTTATGGTTAGATATTCCTCTTTGTATGTACAATTTTAATTTATTCGTGGGGAGGTATTACTATACTCTATCCAACGAGAGAATGGACTTGCTTTGCGCATCGGCGACTAAAGAGGAGGGGCTGTGTAACGAGCTACGCAGGACCGTCATTCGATGAAATAAATTCGTAAGTAGGTGAAATAAATTTTATTTTGAAAACATGAAAACATTTTATTTATTTAACATAAATTTATTATAAATATATGTGCGTTATGAAAGTAATATAAACCCTAAATATTCCTAAAATAGACACACAAACTGTGAATAGGTAGGTAGTAGTAGGTACTTTATATAATTAGGTACCAGGTAGGTATCGGACCCAGGCGCCGGCCCTGGCTACCTGCTGAGCCAATTAAGACGTTGAGGGCGTTGAACTAATGTTCTAAGGGGTGGAGATCTGACCAAAATAGACGAATTTTCGCTCGAGTGCAAGTCCATTCTCTCGTTGGATACAGATAGAGACTACTCCTACAGAAATAATTCTCAAATGCTTGTAATACAAAAGCAAAATTTACAACCATATATTTTTTACGCGCAAATCATTATTAAAATATCCAGAGTCCTCAAAACAGTTTATGTCTACGACAATATTGTGCAGCGCTATTTATGTTTATATGGCGGAAAATGCCCGGAGGATAATGCCTTCTTATTACCCTGTCGAAGCAATTCGGTTCGATGAGCACTATAAGTTTCTCCTTTACAAGGTATTTGCTAGATGAAAGCTGATTGAAATATGATGGAAAAGGTTTATTTACCAGTAATATTCTAGTACGTAATTAATGTGTATCAGTGGCGGCTTGTGGCCTTTTCACCTGGGTAGATAACAGCCAAGAGGTAAGAAATAGGGAAATATGAAATGCGCCGCAGACGAAAATTTTTATTTTACAAACGCTTAAAATGAAAATTGCAATTAAACAAAACTCAAGTCGATCGATTGTAAGTATTCTCAGATCTGAAAAATGCGGTATGTATCTTAAAATTATGTCATAAATAACATGATATAAACAGTATTTGACACTTATTAGATGAAACGTGTAATGAGTAGATTAATTTGACAAAAAGGAGACACTTAAGTTACCTAATAAAAGTGGAACGAACCGTTTTTCTTTTGGAACTGGGCCGGTGAAATGAGTTTTGGATTTTTCGATTTCCTTTTGCACTGGGCCGGCGCCGTCACACGTAAGGGGGCGTCGGTTGGAAACGGCGAACTTAAACATCAGTCTGTTGGTTGTATCGCAAGCGTCGCGACGTCGCCGGTCGGTGCGTAAACTGAAGGCAGCATTATTTCATGCTATATATGCTTGCATATGAAAGTTTGCGTTGGTTTTGATATTTGACAGTTCGCTGACCGTTTCCTTCTTAACGCTTTTCTGGGTGTCATTAGTTTGCATGCCTGCCTGCGGTCAAGGGCAACCAGACAGTAAGTCCCCACATTTACATAATTTATTTTAATTAGTTCTGCGAAAGAAGTGCTCAAATTTAGCATTCACCACAATTTTGGAACCAATTTCAATCTGATGAATGTATCATGCATCATTACTTTGGTTTTCAGATTATTTATTTACTACGTTATATACTGTTTTATGATACTTACTTGAAACACAGTGCAGACAGATGGTTCAGAACAATAATTCAAAATAATTTATCAATAGATATGGAACATTTAATTTCATACATTTTAAAATTATTTACATATTGTACATACCTAAAAACATAATGTCTAATAGATATCTACTGGTAGAAACATTTACTGCAATTCAACAATTCAGGAATTCAGCTTATGAAAAACTTAAATTCTCATATTTTTCTGTGATTTAGTTAAACAATATATTCTACGATAACAAGCATTAATTCTTAAAGGTACATAAACTCCGTAACATCAAAGCAAATATTTTGTAATATTTGTAATGGATATTTGTGCTACCGGTAGTTCATTTGCTCCAAATCACTAGGTCCGTAGAAGAGACATCTTATGGATAAAATAGGTACCAAATGAGTAACATACTGATAAGGCAACAACACTGTACTACCATCAACTCTTCTATTAACGCAAGAAGTGATTTTCAAGATTGATAAAGTCGCACTTACATTATTATAAGTAATTAAATATGTATTTAAGTTTAGTGTCTGTTTTTTCTTGTCGTATTTATAGGTATCTGTAGCTCTCGTGTGACGTAACCATGCAATGAAAAATATTCACCTCGCATTCGTCAAGTAAATTAGTGATTTATTCTCTGTGAACATTTACGATTGTCAGATTAATTGTTCAGTTTCATTTTTGTTGTAGATAATAATTTCCATACAAACGTGTACTTTGTATGGAAATTATTATCTACTTTTTTTATTTATTTTACAATTTATTTTACATTCACATACATTTTATATGTTGAATGCTTTTCTGCTTTGATTTAATAAAGCATTTGTAGTTGTTCATATTGCGAATATTATATTGCAACGATTAGTCCAGCCATTATGTATTTAAAATACACCATTTCCTGCAAACGGTCTGGCCGGCAAAAAAACTTCGAAAATGTGTACATCTATATGGCAGATTTATTGTCATAAATTTGCAACACTCCGAATAGAGCAATAGTTCAGTCTAAGACGTTCGAAGTGTTCGAATGCAGCTGAAACTGGGTCCGCGCAACCTTGATCGAAAAAGTGCCCCTCTACTTCAAGAACTATAAATCGTAAATATATGTTTCCGGTAGAAAACTCAAAATCTAGAATATATTTTGGGATGATATTTTTAAAGTTAAAATTTATGATGTTTGAATTGCTCTATATGTTGTTGCTTTTAGATTTATATAAAATGAGATAATAATAGTAATAGTATAGCGAAGAATCGTCTGATAAACTTACAGGATACTTACACTATTTCTTCCCTATTGAATCCTTCCTATTCAGCCAGTTCTATGAACACTTAATTTATAATTTGAGAAGGATCACTGAGAACACTAGTACCCTATTGTCATTAAAGGGCGGTCTAATTAGGTCTATGTAAATATTTTGCAAGATTATTAGAATTTTTAAAATTGAAGTTATTTTCCAAATAGTGAATGATTCTATGATACTACCATATTTTGTTAAATCAATTGAAGAATTTCAAATTGTCTCAAATTATAGGATTTAAATTGTTTCCTGAAAAGTTTCGAAATAATAATGAGAAAGAAGAAGTAATAATAATAATTTATAAGCAATTTTATTGGCTCATGCAAATAAATAAACAAATTCTGAAACCTACGTAACTTATTCTAATACATTGGCCTAAGCCTCTGGTACAATATACTTAAAACTAGCAATGTTTGAGGTGGTTGTTACCTTACAAGTTTTATGTTAATCCTTTTAATTTGCGATGCAGAAACACTTAGCACTAGTTTCCACGACACTGGTTTGTTAACAGCTGATGCTGGGCTCTGGTGGTGACATCTACCGGGCGCCGTCGTACTATGTCTGGAACGCTGCTACTACTGGCCGTGCTTTCCCGGGAACGCTGCTACGATTGCCGGACACCTGTTGTAGTATATCTTTACACTCAAATTGTGGATCGTCAAATTCTGCACTTTTACTGTTTCTTTGTACTTTGAATTTCTCATAATTTCACTTCCTTTTCCTTTTCTGTTAACCAAAGTCTTCTACACGCTGGGGACGCTACCAAGCCTCCACTTCTCACGTCTTAATTTCGACGAGAACACTTAATATGCAGTTACTTCTGCTTTATAACCTTTCCCACTGGTGTTCTACTTATATTTCACTGTTTTAATTATTTTTCTTACGTTTAACTATTAAATTTAACAAAATTTTATAAAAATTATTAGCAGAGCTGTTGTCTCCTTGAACGCTATGGCTGAACTCCCTTGCATTGTTATCTGTAACCACGGATAAGCCGTCTAGAAAAACAACTCTACTCTGAAATTAGATATTCTATAGATTCCATCCATCTTCAAGAATGCATTAACAGAATGTCTTCATGATGTGAGACAAATCATCTTAAACTCAATATATCTATTAATAATGTAATGTAACAACTTATACTCGCAAAACTACCTCTTATACTCACAACTACTTCATTGGGAATAATATCATCAGCCGAGTTGATGTATTCGAAGATTGGGTATATTTTGACAGCAAACTCACTTTTGTTGAATACATAAATCATACTGTTTCTAGTGCCTTTATATCTTATGGCTTCATTTACCGCAATTGCCGGGACTTTTCCAATATAAGCACCTTCAAATCTCTGGTGGGGTCAAAATTCGGGTCGATTATATGATATCCGCTTTATCACGGTCATTCTCGACATTTAGAATCGATCCAAAGAAAGTTCTTAAAGTTTTTGATCTTTTTGCAAGATGGATCTTATCCTCCTAGAGGTCTGGATCAGAATAATTTACTTTCGAGATTTAATGTTGATTCTTTAGAAACCAGACGCAATATCATGCTAGTTAGATTATTATTTAACATCTTGAATTGCAAGCTTGATTGCCCCGATCTTTTAAATAAAATAAATTTTCTGATACCTCGCCAGAATTCTAGACAGCAAACTTTATTTTACTGTGTTGTTCCTAGATCAAATATTTTAAGAAAGTCCTCAATATCTCTGATGTGTGAACTGTTCAATCGTATCGCTTCTGATTGTGATATTCACCGTGATAATTTGAAGAGTGTATGTAACTGGGTAGGTCGTTTAGCTTAAGTACTTATTTGATTTGTTGTAATAAATTATATTTTGTTTGTTTTATTTTATCGTTATCTTTTTCTTGTATATTTAAATTTAGTAACACTCTTAAGTAAATAGTAATAGTAAATAGTAACTATAGATACAAAAGATATACTATATATACTTTTTAAACTATAGATAAACTAAACTATAGATACTTTTTGTTACAAAATTTAAGGTTGTGTTAGATGATTAACTTTTCTTTTTTCTTTTATGTAATACATAAACTGTTTTCCTCACTATTGGGCGACATTTGAAATAGTTATATTTTAATTGACAGGAGTCGGTTCATTAGGGAAAATAGCAGAAATTATCCATCCACAACAAGACAATATATATACAACTTACCCAAATTTAACACAATTTTATTTACTTTTATCTTTTATATATTTATTAATTGCTTTCAATCTCTGTGTATTGTGTAATATAGATCCCTATACTGCGAAATAAAATAAATAAATACAGAGAGTTGCTTTAAAACTAATAACATGATAAATCGATACCACGGATAATTTTAGATCGTATTTTATCTATGCTGATGTAATATCTATGCTCTATGAGTCATATATTCTAAATTCTAACGTAGAATAAATGGAATTTTCTTATTCATAATTGCATATACATTTATTTAAGAGTTTTCAATGAATTTAACTATGTCTAGAGCTCAAATTGGTAAGTAAATTTAGCATGCATGTTATTCATTGATATATAGGTTTATAGGTTATCAAGTACTTGTTGTTTATGTTCTGATCAGATATTATTTATAAGGTGTACCTACCTTTTTATATTGTTTCGATGTTATTTTAGGCCTTGGTTCCTCGCTGGTTTTGTCTTATAATTTATTAAATTTTGATGAGAAGCTGTAAATTTTTTTTTTCTACAATCGCCTCAATAGTAGGCTTTTGCGCTTCCAATTCTCAACGCAAAGTACGCCATTTCCGATGATGACATAATTGTCGCTTTCAGGCGCTTGTCAGTCAAAAATAACAACACATGAGAAATGTAGCTAACAAAAAAAACTTATAAAAATCGGTTCATATATAAACATATGTCAAATATATACAAGAACACACTGTATTAAGCGGTTGTAGAAAAAATGTATGTATTACGAGCACAAACTGCCATTGCCGCTTTTGAAAGAATTTTCTTTCGCAAGCGGCAATGCAGTACTTTGCGCTCTTAACACACAAATAACTATTATTTACACCATGCTTTCTTGAAAACCCACTCGTTGCTACTCAATAAATTGTTTTTTCAATTGTTTCATTTCCTTGGAAACCTGGTATTTACCTACTTGTTTGCTGTTCTGTTTATTCGATTTGTTTCACTTAAGAAGTTTTGACTTATATGCACTTTCACTTTGTTTTTACATATCACATATTAATTATTATTAATACTTAATATTATTGTTATATTACATTGTTCTTTTGTATTTATATATTTCTTTTTTTAAGGTATTATCTTTTTTCATTATAAAAGTGGTCTTACATGTAACATTAGCTGTCAATTGATATCACCAACATATTCTTACTTTAATTTAATATATATATATATATATATATATATATATATATATATATATATATATATATATATATATATATATATATATATATATATATATATATATATATATATATATATATATATATATATATATATATATATATATATATATATATATAATGGGAGGTACAAACTTACAAAAAAAATTAAAGACGTCAATCGTGAATGATCATTTGCTATTTTCTCAAAAACAAAATGTATACCGGATCGGCTTATTATATATGCGTAAAAGATTGTCGTGTCTGGTTGCAGGATACGAATATAAGCGGTGTCCCTCCTAAGTTGACCCCGTTATTGACGGCTATAAGTGACTCCAATTACTTAAAATTGGGACTGAGGTTCTGCGAAAATCGTTGCTGCGGACAGGCTCCCCCGTGTTTGTGCCTAGCGCGAAGAGCCGTAAGGCGAGAGAGAGGATCTTAGTGGCTGAGCTGAGCTTCCACTTTGGCCTGGATTTCCGCTCAGAAGCGAGGTTGTGACTAACCCACCGCGATCAATCAACTGCGTCGTCCCGTCATGGGATCGACAGCGTGAGTCTCTCCGGGTCCTATGTGGTGTGGTTCCGCCTGTGCAACCCGCACACCTGATGGTTATATCTCTCTGGCGACGTTTCTTGACATTCCCTCTTGACAAATTAATAATAAGCAGAGAAGCAACCGAATAATTATCCATTTCGTTATAATGCTCTGTGAATGCGCACAGAAAAATTGTTCAAATAAATAAATCAAATCATCCTTTGAGTCTTTGTCAAACATTATTTTATTGTTCTGCTAAGTTTTTTGAATACCTTCGATGTCGATAAGACCTGTATCCGGTATATTATACTTAGTTTTTGATTCTAGATATTATTAATGTTCTTAGTCACGCTCTTTGCTTCGCTCTTTCCTGAATTATTGACAATATCGTTCCTGTCGCACTTCAGACTGATCATGATAACCAGGTGATGGGTATTTTTATCGATCAAACATTATGGAAGAAAAACCAATGCGAATATTCCATTCCCCTTATTAGGTTCACAAACTAGGCCCCGGAAAGCATAGTTTCCGTTGTCGTCCTTCCCAAATGGATAAAATATTATTGTTTACTTGTTAATTAAGGGCTCAAAAGATTAGATAATTTATTAAATGATGTTTTTGTTTGAAATAAAGTTGCATTGTGTGATTTTTGGTTTGTTTAAAACTCGTGTGGACTGGATTTAATTTAGAAGGAGGGGGAGACAGTGTTTTTTAGGAGAGGTTATACTTTTTAGAGGTATGTTTAGTTGGTTTAGGAGATTCCGTGGTTTCTGACAAATAATTATGTTGTATTTTGTAAGAATTGATTCTATTTTTTCGGACAGTTCTTAGATGTATGGATTTCATATGCGTTAAGGATTTGAACTGGACTTTAATTATTGTTTATATTTGCTTTATTATAAAATAGTTATTTATGTATTGAGTGCGCAAAATGAGTGTTTTTTTAATGGCACATGAGAGTCTTTAATTTCAAAAATTCTCTCGAATGTGCCATGAAAACACGAATTTTATACACGAAATACAAACAACATTTAATGTACAACTGTTAATATGAATTTACACCGTCTGAAATATATTAAAAATAAATACTTCCATACATCTTGACGTGGTTTTTTGTCCCCATAAGTTATCGCTTTTAAACGACTGTTGTCTTGAAGCTATTATTCAATGTTTTCAGTAAAATCGTACTCAAAAATTTTTCCTCTGAAAAAATAAGTCCAAAATAACTAAATAATACTTCTCTTTTCCATACATGTTATCCTTGATGTTATCAATAAATAAATAAATTAAAATATCTGATAAAATTTTGGAATCAACTCTTCAAGAAATATCTAAGGTTTCTGATCAGCAGCAACATAGAACATCTTCGGGATTTTATGTTGGAAGTAATTGTACAAACTTTACTATAAATTATTATTCCAATAAATGAAATTGTTTTATAATGAATAATCAATTAATAATTGCCTCTGTTAAAAATAAATCCTTCAAAAGTAATATTTCATGTGTATTTTGTGAATTATTTTGGCAGTGAAAAAAGTAAACATTTACACATCAATAGAAATGCAAAAATGTCAAGTTTTTTTTGACAGTTGCACAAAAAAAATTCTTTGTTTAAAAATCCGGTTAATTAGATTTATTGGATAGCTATTGTTTTCTAAGGCATTCTTTAGTCTTTCTCTATGATGATAAGTCTATATTTCAGACTGGACTGATAATATGAGGAACAGCTCCTTACTTAATTAATTACTATGCTCAGAAAATTTCCCCCTGTGATTCTTCCCAGCGAATAATAAACACTAGGCTGGATTCTTCCATTGCAACATTCATTTTGTAATACAAAGGAAAACATTATGCGTCAGCTAATTGTTCTAAAATTAATTACGCCATCTCTAAATCACTTCATTGAAGCGATCTTAACTGTTCTACAGATGTAAACCACCTCGTCTAGTCATCGATTCTGTATTGTTCAATGATTAGCATCAATTTCTCAATAATAATTAGTATTTTCAAGTCTCTTCTCATTCTTTGGAGCTGTAAAAATCGACAATATCGACGTGAAAGACTAGATGTTATTAGAGCTCGTTGACTTTGTTATCCCGCTTCGCAATCATTCGACGTTGTTGTAATTCACTTGTAATCCACAAAAACTCCAATATTTTACCCGCAGGTTATATTCGCGTATTCGTTCGTTAGGTGCCGTGTTGTTACGTATTCATCAGGGATACTGAGGGATTTGGACCCAATGCGGCTGCGGAAGAAAAAGTTCCTCTTCGTTTAGTTACATTTTTACTTGAGCTTAAACATAATATTAGACTTTCCTTTCTGGCAGTTGAAAGATTATTTATAAATGACGCCTTATTATGTTCGATTGATTTAAATATTTTAATGGAAACGGAAAATGAAGCAATGTTAATTTCTTAATTTCAATGTGAAAATAAATCTTGGGTTTGTAGCAATTCATGACTGAGAAATAATCAAATACATAGATGAATAATGAAGACACACTTAGAAGTTCTGTCACCTTCATTGAAGATCTTCTGAAAATGAATAATTAGATACTGTTATGTCTCGCTAAACATTTAATGTAATTATAGCAAAGCTAATCCGAGGTTTATGATTGTATAAATGTATAAACTATTAGAAATTCACACAACTCATATTTGAATGTAAATATATTTATAATATACAGTCCACTGGAGGACAGGTTGATTATTAGATCACCCTACCCAGGTCTGCGGTAAATACAGTAAGCATTTGGGTTGGAAACTATTAAGTTTGGGACTATAAAATAATTTATAGGTTGTGGACGCCTATTCTAAAATAAATTGTTCCAACAGTCTAGCTTATCCTGCACTTAATATATATTCCGTTTCGAGTTAAATGAATCATTTGCTCGGCTTATCGAGTCAGAAATTTCATATAATACTTATTACCATGCCGAAGAACTTACAACAGGTGGACGGAATTTCAAGGGAATTTTTTTATTGTGAAATGTAGGAAAAAAAAATAGGAGGGATGGGGAAAATATGTAGCGTCTCCATTTATAGTAGTTATTATCAATCAATCATTTATTTCTTGTATATATGAATACTAGAAGAAAATATATAGTAACAGAAAAACTAAAGCTACTAACTTAACTAACAGGACTAATAGTCTGGTAGCTTATGTATCATTGTGGCCATTTTAGTGAAGGAAATGCGGAAAATGGATAAAATCATTTATTATGCAATAAAGAGTTATGCATTCTAGATAGACTTTGCAAACCAATTCCATAGGCGTACTACGGGGCAGGGAGTGGATAAGTATATAAAAAATTAATATCGGGTATGAAAAGCATATCATGTTAATATTATCCATTTTATCGGAAAAGTATATAACCATAACCATAAAAGTATATATAATAGGTTAGAATTTGATGTATAGGAAAGATACCACTACGGTCAGATATATCCCTAATAACTCTCACCACTGCTATCAACACAAATGGCGAGTCTAATTCTAATTTTCTTGTTCATCATTTACTAAGATTCCCTGTCAGTAATGAGAGGTTTGAAAAAGAAAACGTATTAATTAAGGATATAGCTGTGAGTAATGGTTATCCTAGAGATATAGTTGAAAAACTAATTAGGAAGCGTAAATTTAAGGACACACTTCGTAATTCTACGACCTTTCAAAATGATATAGAGACTCCAAAATATATACCCATCCCGTATGAACCCCGGTTTACTCTTGGTTTGAGTAAGGTCTTCAGAAACGTGGGTATAACAGCAATTAATCGTCGAGTAATAAATTACTGGAACACGAAATTAGTTGTAATGATTGTGATAAAAAATATGTTGGACAAACAAGACGATCACTTAACACCAGGTTTAAAGAGCATATGGCTCATCTAAAATATGGAAGAACAGATAAGTCTAGTGTTGTACAGCATGATTTTGACAAAGATCATAGAATATATATTAGTAATTTAAGATGTTAGAAATGTGCCCAATAATAGACAGTTGGATGCATTTGAAGTCATAGAAATGTAATACTAGTATGAATAGCGACAAGGGACCTATACCGTATAGCCCGCTTTACGTGTTGCTTAGCAACTGATCATTGAAGCATCACTAATTACGTCACCATGAATATAGTATAAGTAGGGAAGATTTTTTAGTTTAAGATTAGTTTTAATCGTCTCCGGATGATGCCAACTTGGTTGGCGAAATGCGCGTCGAGCGAAGTAAAAGTGTTAAAGTTTTTTTTTGGTGTTTGTGGAAACTACCTCGAGTGCTATTGTGTATGTTAAAATTATAATATTTTTGTCCGAAGCGTCGCGGGCGCGTTTACATAAACTGATCAACAAAATAAACGTTACATTGCCAAATTTGCTCTGATTTTGGAATAGAATAAATCTGGATTGCCTCCGCCTATTTAGTTTCTGTTTGAAGTGTTAGCTAGTACAATGTTTTGTCTGCCGGTCCTTGTTTGTACCAAGGATATATGTTTCATATAAAGTTTCTACAGGGCGGAAAATAAAACAGTGCTAAATTTCTGAAATTTCGGCATCGTCCCATTTATTCTGTTTCAAAATCAGAGCAAATTTGGCAGTGTAACGTTTATTTTGTTGATCAGTTTATTTTATATTTGGAAACATCTCAAACTGCAGTGACCTTACTTGTAAGGAGTGTAAAAAAGAGTTTACTTTGAGGAAAAACGTAGAATGTATGTGTTGCTGTAATAAAAAAGCTCTACATCTATATAAATATCTACGCATATTAATAATTATTCTTTTTCTTATAATAATTTGCATAAATTCTTGTCTCAAAAATATATGACTCAAATTATATATGAGATTTATAATATGAGTCAGCAGCCAGCAAAAAAGTTAATAGTGATGATTGGCTTCCCGTTTATTTGTACAGAAAAGACAAAGCCTCAAGTCTACGGAGCCGATCAATGTCAATGAACATTAATAACTTGTCAAACACTACTGCATTTCTCCCACGATAAAGTGCTGGTTGCACACGGAAATACTTCGCAGTGTTAACTGCATACGAAGTCCCCAAATTCATACTTCTTGAAGCACCAGATGAGAAGTTGTTACTCAAAGTTTTCGTCTCGTTACCTATCATTCCCCATTTAAGAACTACGCCTCGGCGTTTATAATAGCTGATGCTGATAATATTCAAGTTACGTAAATGTAGATTTATTTAATTCCATAGCGTTAGCTCGAAAAGTGTATATAAGTTGCATAAACTTATTGAAGTTCCTACATTTGAGAATGTGAATTAGAATAATAAAGAAAGCTAATCTCTGATGGAACGTGAATCATCGTATCCAAAATCTGCTAATGCTCAGTGGATTTTCTATTAAATTGGAACGATATTCAAAGTAGCTTATCTGTTTACTAAAGGATATATGAATAAAGGGAGGAAAATAAGGAAATTTTATTATAGCATAAGAAAATGTATTGTCTTTTTCGAAGCGCAAATATATTTCAGGACGTCCTTTGTACCACAATTTACATTCGTAGCTATTTTCGTTTTTGTTCAGCCAGTTGTTAAAAATTGCGTTCCGGTATGCTTTGAATCTTCAATCGGATGCTGAGAAATTAAATTTATTAAAAAATTCTATATCATGTAAATGTATACACCAGCTTTAGACAATTTCATTTTTCGTATTTTAACGGATTAAAATTTCTTTAAAACTTTTCTCAAATCAGCTTTCCCGTAGAGCTTCAGAATCAATGGCTTCTTCGCGCCGTAATCCAATAACCGGATTTCCCTATGCGAATGCAATCGGATTCGTATCGTTAGGGAATCCCATAAGTGTATAAGAGATTCCGAAACAATGTTTTTAGTGTTATTCAAGTGTCGCACCTTTATTGCTTAATCTTAGATATTGGTCCTTTGATGCTGTTTAAATTCATTATGCTTTTATGCTGTTTAAATTCAATTTCCGATTTACATAAAAAAAACAATTGTACCATGCCGGCGGCGTAGCACTTCTGTATTAACAATTTGCCTATTTAACAGGACGAAATGAAATTGTGCTTTGTATATCGTAGATTTCTGCGAAGTTTGCTGCAATATCAGTAACTGATGCAGGGAAAGTTTTGCCAGAGTAAATTAATATGAGCCCTGCCAAAGAGAATATTATTTTTCTAATTTTGACATGTAAAGTGAGACCCTTCAAAACCCTTTGACCTTCGGAAACGAAACCAATTAAGAAAAGTAAAATATTACTCAACTGGTTGTGTAATAGTATATTACGTAACAAGAGTTGTAAATAGCATATTAAGCACGAGTGGAAAAAGTTAGTAGGTTATTTAGAACTGACAAGTGTTTTGATAGTGTTTTCCTCATCTATATATTATATATAAATGAATCCCTTTTTCCCTTGGTCACGCCATCATGCGTGAACGGCTGGACCGATTTCCCTAATTATTTTTTTGTTGTGTTTGTTATTGTCAGGAGAAGGTTCTTGTGAAAGAAAAAATTAAGTAAATCGCGTGGAAAATTAGAAAATTAAAGAATACTTAACCAAAGAAAATACATGTAAAATAATTAATTTAATATTTCTTACAAAAAGGATGTAAAAAAACTGAATTTCTTCACGCACATCACGGTTAGTTCAGATCCATCACGCCTAATATTAAAAGTTCGATTTAATATGGAGTTTTGGTAAGTTTGGATAGACTAACATACACGTTACTAACATAACAAGTGAATACTTGGTTCTAAAGAAGAATGCAATAGTTTTCTTTAATTTACAGTTGAATTTTCGTTTTTGAAAATGCCAGCAATTAGACGTACAAACTTAAGTCGCAGAACTCGCAATGCTGAGAGTCAAAGAGATACAAGAGCAAGTCAATCTGACGAGCAACGCGAAGCGTGGAATGAAGTTGAACGGAATCGATGGAATGGAAATCAACAACATAGAAATAGAGCTGCATTCAATTAGGACGTGGAAATCGATTACAGTTCACAGCAAATCGTTGCTATTGAACCAATGAACGTTGTGTGCCCATATTGCAAGGCATTTATGTTTAAAAATGAAGCGGTTAAGTCAAATTGACATCATTGGTACCGCCACCAGAGCCACTACATTCATTGGTGTCCGGAAATGGGCCAGATCTAAACATTTTATGACTCATATCCAGCAATACTATAATTGTTTTCAAATGACGTCATTTGGTGCAATAAAAGTAATTCAAGAAAATTTTATGGCAACTTTCAGGGTCAAATATATCATCTAACAGGTTCCTTATTGCCAACGCCAACTAGTGACTACAAATGTTCGCAAATTTATTTTATGGGCGATTCAGCAAGACAAGTCTATCAGCGTTGTGCACGCAACAATTCGGTGAAAAGACCAATTGTGGAAAAACTCCAAAGGTTTTTTATGAACATAACGAATTGGTTGCATTATTCACGAGCGCTTTGGACTGCATGCCGTCTGATAATCACAAAATTGCCATCAAAGCTGATAAGACGTCAGTTTTTTTAAATATTTTTTTTATTAATTGTACCAATTCGATTTAATATTCATAATTAAGACAGGACAACGTCTGTCGGGTCAGCTAGTAAAATATAAAATTGGTGAAAATGTATGAAACATGTTGGGAAACACTATTTTGTGTAACGAGCAGATTTCGTCGAACGAGCGCTGGCGAGTTCCGCAAAAGGATGCGAGTTACACAAAATAGTGTCCCAACTGGTTACATAAATACTTTCCCCAACTTACTTTTACCATAAGTACTTTTCCCAACTGGTTACATAAATAGCTATATATTTTAATAAAAGTGAATATAACTTATCCCAAAAAAAATTATATAACATGGCAACCATATTAACGAAACTAGCGTTAATTGTTCATCTGTACAAAATATAATTATGTGATGTATAAATCGCCCATTTCGCTCCAGGAAAAAAATGCCAAATTGTGATACAAGCAAGAAATTTGGCACAGTTATAAAAGGCGATATTTAACCAGATAAGACATTTAAATCTTTAATTTAAGAATTTTTCTATATAGGCAATATTATACTCTATATAACTCGAGTAAGGAGAATCCAAATCTTGCAGATTTGTTTGCTTGGTTTGCATGAAAAAGAATAAAATTGGTAAATTTTGTGGATATCGAAGTCACTAATTATCCATGGACGCCACTGACTGTGCGGATATTATCCCGTGTATCGACCCTACTTTCGGCACTTTCTCTAATTTTTGGTGAAAAAAAAATTAAACACAATATACTAATCTCGAAGTTGAATTTAAAAATTCAAGGTCGAAAATTGCATTAAAAGGTTACCTAAAATTAGCTTGAAGTTTCTTACATCCAAGGTCATATATAAATCAGATATTTATCCCGACCTTAATTTAGAACTAAATCCGAAAATGTGATATTATATCGCTAACAAAATCGGAGCAAAGATATTTCAATTATTTTAAAAAAACCGTTATTTTTAAAAATATATTAACACCCTGTGTCTTAAAAACAATGCATTTTCGGACCTGTGTTTATAGGAACTATTTTTCATAAAATTACCTGAAAAATAACCCTCTAAATATTGCCATACCTTTTTTAAACACCTAATAGAGTAATAATAGAGGTTAATATAGGGTTCGGCGCAGTATTTTTTAAACAAGCAATAATATCTCCCGCTCGTGCGTGGGGAAAAAGTAATAATAAGAGCAGTTATATATCTATACACAATAAAAATTATGGTTATTATCAGAGAAAATACGAATAAATCTTGAGATAAAATACAAAATGCTGCTCTTACTTCGAAAATAATATGTTTTTCGTTATTGTTAGTATCGTTAATATAACTTTTGTCAGTTATCCTAGGACTCTCTTAATTGATTCTAAGGGCGCAAAATCATTGATCTGTACCACTCAATATTTTTCAGTATTCATCACGCACTTATATGTACTACCCTAAGAACATAAACGGATCCTTTTGATCACTATAATCATATTCTGGTCACGTTACCGTATGAAGGCGTTTGATGATGCCATAAAATGAACGCCCTGAAGGGCCTCATCCTGTTCTGATAGAAAAATGTAAAATTTTAGTTCCACTGAAACCATTTTCCATTTTCAATTATTAAAGGTAAATTACAGATATGTAACTCGTTCCATGTTTTATTATTTTGCCATAAAGAAAATATGTCTAAAAGTCGTAAAAACCCATAGCCGCGCTTAGCCTCAGGTGATGTGCTTTCCTTTATTAGATGACCTTTTTCTACTTTTTGTGTTTCGTTTTACGGTAGAACCTATAAAATACAGAGATACGGTGAAACAGCAGCTATTTAGCGACGCTACGTTTACAAAACGAGAACGTGTTATTTTCTAGTACTTACCTAATTGTTAATATAATATCAACTGTCATCTTAAAATTAAAGCAACCCTTATTATACCAAGATACATTTTAAATAGGTCTAGTACCACGATATATTTGGGATTACCTGTCGCGACATGTCGGAGACACCAGCAAAAACCTTTTATTGATTAACTGATTTTTAGTGATAGATATTTAGGTAGCCCATTATTTTATACATTAAAGTAGTTATTGATTAATAACAAGTGGTTATAATACACTGAGAGGAACAAAATTCAATTAGCCTATCCAATGCCTAGTCCAATCAGAGTAAAATTCCACAATATAATTCACAAATATTATTATTTATTTTGTAACTCATATTAAGTACTTCATGGCTACAAAGATAAGAATAAATAATTTTATATAACAAAATCGATATTATCTTTTGCTGATTCACCGAACTAATCCATTATATAACATAAATGTAATTATATAGGTATTATAACAGGCGTATTTCAAAAATAATAATACTGTTAAGTGAAATATATATTTATTGTTACCTAAGTAAAAGAAAATATCAGGTTTCGTCTAGTCGGGTTACCGTCCAATTGTTTTCCTCTCTGTATAAAATTGAATTGAATTGGATTGAATCGAATCGACTGCCAAAGTGATGGTCAAACGTAGTACTTGCGAACTATGAGTAGGTATTTTGGAGCGACATACAGTGGGGCCCCATCTAGCGCCGGTTGCCTAAAGCATCTGTTGATTCACCGAACTAATCCATTATATAACAAAAAGGTATTTATATAGGTATATAAATCTTAAAATTCGAAAATTAGAAGTTTTCACATCTCCCGTGTGGTCATAAGCACAAACGCATGTTTTTTTTAATTGTCGGTTTGATTCTGAGGCAGATGTGCTCTTGATTTCCATTTTAAATATTTTTGTCACTCTCCTGCTAACAGGAGAGAGACAAAATCGCATCGACTGACAAAATGAGTATTGCATTTGTATTATCTAAGTAATACAAATGCGATACAAAATGTTTCATCCAGTTTCACTTGACTATCGTAGTGACTATAGATGAAAAAACATAATACCCATCAGCAGATAACTTTTTAGTATACCAGTGGCGTACCGTTTTTTTTTCTATAAACAACTTTAAACAGTTAGTTCTAAACTAACTCGGGGGGGGGGGTCGGGGGGGGGCTCGGGATATCTACCTGTTGATCTCCAAAATCAACCATGCTGGCAACAACAAGGTGTTTTTGCACCAATATCCCACAAATTCAATTCAAATTCCCAATTCAACCACAATCTTATCCCATCCCAATGCAATATACATATGAAAACTTTTGTACCAATTCAAATCAAGCTACAAAAGCCACACCTAGCCACCTTATTACGCATAGAAATGACATGTACAGTTGTACATATATATAATTCAGCGACCAGGGAGAAGAATATAACACTGGAGAAACAGAAAAAAGAAATTCATGGCAAGAAGTAGGGAAACAAAAATGGGACAAACAAACGAATAAACCCAGCACAAAACCGCTACAGCCTCTTCTCCAACACAGAAAACAAGAAATGTGAAGAAAATGAGGAAAACTAAAATCATCAGGTAGTCGCAGAATAATACATTCGAAAGATGCATTACTGACCTATCAGCAAACGACCACACATTATGGAAGGCGACAAAGAAACAGAGACTACAAACACCTGTACTTCCAATCGACAAACCAAATGTCGATTTGGCTCGTTCCTACGAAGAAAAAGCTGATACTTTTGCGGCACACGTAAGTGATGTATTCAGAATTGAACCAGAAGATATAGATAAAAAACTAGACGACTTCATTGATGCCAAATGTCTCTTCCAATAAACTCTTTCTCTCGCGTAGAAGTGACGAATGAAATCAGTAAACTGAATACACTCAAGGCTTCAGGATGTGATCTAATAACAGGGCAAATACTAAAAACCTCATATATAACCTCATGGTAAATATTTCTTACTTCCTAATAATTTGGAAATATGCTGAAATTATAAAGACACAGAACCTTACCTTACATCTTACCGACCCGTTAGTCTGTCATCAACAACAGGTAAAATTTTCGAGACACTCTTAAGAGAATGTACACAGACCATGAGGTCTTGACACTACTACATAATCACCAATTTGGTTTCCGAGAACACCACTCCACAATTCAACAAGTCCACAGGATAGTAAATGAATGAATACTAACCTCAAGAAGCCTTGAGAAGAAATTATGTAATCCAGTAGTCCTCGCCATCTCTCGAGCCTTTGACAAGGTGTAGCATCGAGGACTACAAGTTAAACTCTTACTGAAATCCTACCCATCCAATAGAAACTTCTGTGTAAAATACAAAAAAATTCAAGAAGCACCAATTCAATATCTATTCTATTAAATCTGGAGTTCCTAAGGTAGTGTTCTTGGACCGTTGCTCTTTTTAATCTATACAGCTGACACCCCCGAAATTAATCCGAAACACCTAGATCGCTTCCTTTACCGACGACGTAGCCATGCTTGCTTAACCAATGATACACTAGATGGCGATCTAAAGTGAATCAGGCAAAATCTCCTGTAACCATGAACAATGCTCGCAGACCAGTAGTAACGGAACCTAAACACCTCGGTCTACACCTTGACCAACGACTCACCTGGAAGCAACACATTCAATCCAGAAGGAGACAATTAGAGCAAAAATTTCGACAGATGTACTGATTTCCCATCCCTCACCAATAAAATTTTACTATATAAAACAATGCTAAAGCCAATATGGTCCTCTGGACTCCAGTTATGTGTGTGCGCTAAATCATCAACTGTAGACGTATACAGAGATTTCAATAAAAAGTTTTAAGAACACTACTAAATACTATATGGTATGTTAGTAATCAGACACTTCCCAAGGATCTGAAAATTCCACATGTTACAAGTGAAATCCCACGGATGAGTACTGCATACAAGAATCGACTGGTAATCATGAAAACGAACTGATAGAACAATAATATGGAGACTAAACAGAGTTTGGCCCTAGGACCTGATATAACGACGAAAGAAGAAACCTGGGAGGAGAAACATCGGTGGATGTTTCCCTTGCATGCCTAAGAACCACCCAACAAATTTACTTAATATTCTTTATCGAAGTAGATTGTAAATATGCTAAATTGTCAATAAAAAAAAATTATCCAAATCCATTCAATATTTCCTTGAAAACCGCTTACGCGAGTAGAAAGTAAAATCAATAGTATGAAAACCTTATCATAAAAACCGGATTTACTGCAATAAAATACTACCAGAACATAAACGTTTAAATAAGGCACGATTTAGACATCTGGTGCGCCTCTAATACCATACCAAATAATATACGTAAAGCGTATTATTATAGTACTCTTGTGAGGAGTCGGTAATTCATAATGAAGTGGAACGCTCCGATTAAGTCCCAGAATTTATATCTTCCCGCACTTCTCTTTTTTAGCAGTTCTCTCCGTTGATATAGTGTAATGGAACAACTTTAAATTGGGTGTACTACTATATATCTGCTTGTTGCTTTGTGACAAATCTGGATAAACTGTAAGAAAGCTTATAGTGAAAGCTTATAGCTTATAGCAAATTTTGTTAAAATACATATATTATTTCTAATTACCTATTTTTTCTAATTCTAATTTTTTCTAATGACAACGGAAGTATGAAGGATAACAATTTGGAATATTTAAAATGCTGTAACTTTACTTTGCCTTATCTGAATTTAACAAACGATGGCTCATCATAAACGGCTATTTAACACAATTTATTATTTTTATAAACAACTTAAATTTAATTTGTGTGTTTAAAGATAGGGGGCATTATTCAAAGCAATATAATAAAATAGTTTCCTCAAATAGCCCGTTTCCACAAAAAAAATTAAGTGTAACCCTATAACTTTTTTTATTGCTCATTGATTAAGGAAAATATTATAGCAGTTCTATTTTTGTAATTTATGGTCCCGAATTGTTTTGTTACATTCCGTTTTGTTTGTTTCTATATTTACTTGTATTTCCTGGCTCAGCTATAATTAAATATTTCTTCAATTTCAGGCAGTGGGATATAAATATACGTATTCTGATATATTTCTGATGATGTAATGAGAATGGGTCATCCATGTGGCGTCAGATAGGATTTTAAAGCAGGAACGCAAACAAACATTTTCATCTTAAAAGGTAACTTTTTGTTGGTTAATGGGCCTGGCAAAATAGGACAGTATATAGATTATATTCAATTGATCATTATATTTTATTTTTAAAAGTATACAGATACCTCTATTAGATGTCAAAATAATAAAATTGAATACATAATAAATAGAAAACACTTGAAAAATAAATATAAAGGGTATCTCAAAATTAACGCAAGATTTGAATTTGCCGCCATTTATGCAGTAAAGTGTTTGCAACCCTAAACAAAAAACAATTCGATAACTGACAGTTTAGGGTTAGTAAAAATGGAGCGTTACACGATAGAACAACGTGTCAACGGCCGCAGTTCGAAAATTTCATACAAAACATGGTCGGAATAGTGTTTTACTTCGTCAACTGTGAAGAGATTAATTGAAAAATTCAGGGAGACTGGATCCGTTGGCCAAACACACTGGTCGTCCAAGTACAAGCCGTTCAAATGTCAATATCGAAGCAGTGCGTGAGAATGTCGGTGACAATCAAGGAACCTCAATTCGGTGTCGTGGACAAAAATTGCAAATTTCAAGAAGCTCTCTACAGCGTATACTCACTAAAGATGTGCTCTTAATTTAGAGAAATGTGACTAATACTACTTCGCGTGGAGCGGTGGTACACATTTATTTTGTGTGACCATTTGACAAACACATATTTTCCCCAGCGCAGTTAAAACATCGATTAAATATAATTACATAAATTTTTCTTCCTAAATCAACTTCATTTGTAATCAACACATCATTTCATTTAACTGCGGCTATTAATTAGGCCTTTGTAATTAAAACACAGTGCATTAAATTGATGTCGAAATTAGACTGCGCGACTATTTTTTATCTCCAAAACTCGTTACCGCAGAGGTCATTGTTAGGGTTTTATAAAAGCTTATTTTAAATGGTGAGATTACACACCTTGTAAAGTATATTTCTCTTTGTCTCTGCCTCTCATTTGACTCTCTTGTACTCGAATTTCGCGAGTTAAATATAGGACGAAAAACCACTCAATTTATGAGTTGAAATAATTGGAGCAGAGAATCTGTTAAATTACTAATGGAATTTTTCTTAAATATAATAATACCATGTAAAGTATATTGTAAAGCGGAAAAAAGTTTGGACAAGCAAAAATTGGACAAAGTTGCGAAGTAAGAATAAAATGGATCTTAGAAGCCTGAAGAAAAAAGCACTACGGAAAGAACCAGTGTGGAAAGTGGCCAGATGTCAGCTGCAACGTATGCTAGACGAAATGACGAAGAGGCAAGCTGGAGATCGCAAGAGAATGGAAGAAGATCGTAAGCGACAATAAAAAGATCATAAACGACAAGAAGAAGATCGTAAGCGACAAAAAGAAGATCTATAGCAATTGAAAGAGACCATTAAACACGACAGGAAGGAGGATTTTAAAACATTAGAATGGACAAAGGAAGATTTGCAAAAATTAGAACAAAGCATTGGCAAGGATTTGCGAAAAATGGAAACTGGAAGTAAGGAAGATATTAAATCAGTTGTGGAACCATTAAATGAAAAGATACAAGATATTAAAGAGGAAATTCCAAAAGAAACACAGACGTGAGAAGAAGAATTGAGGAAAAATATAGCCAAGACAGAAAAGGAGATAGCAACTATAGCAATCAGAACAATAACATTAAAAGAAACAGTACAAATATATGAACACGATATAAACAATATAGAGAAGAAAGTGTCTAAAAATAACGAAGAAATTGAACAAGTAAAGAGTGGAATGATTGTGAATAAAACTAAAATGGAAATGGAAAGAACAAGAAACAAGCAACAACTAGAATAACCGCAGAAGTAGTACATGGAACCCGTACCAAACATGTCATGTGGCCTTGCATAAAATGAGGTAGTTCAGATATTTTTATATGCTGTATGTGATGAAGTTGTAATCATAAATCTAAGTTTTCCACCTCGGACGCCCTCTGGATCATTGTTAAATATTTGACATCATTGAATTTTCTTTTCTCTCTCCAGTTTTTCGCCGAACTTAAAATAGCTGTTCGCTGACGACAACCACAAACTTTGCAAGACCTCTCAATGTGGCGTTGACCGAGGAATACAGGGCTATCTCTCAAGAAAGAATAACTAACCTTATTCATTCGATATCCCGAGGGGCAATAAAGGAATGCTTGGGATCAATGCTTTATTTAAAAATCGTTAGCTCTAAACGAAATGAGGTAGCAAAACACTAAATGTCACCAATGAGTTCTAAATTGCAGCAAAAAATGTTGAATCCTAATCTTCGACGTCAATTCTTCCACATTGTTCCAAATTTATGGTAAAGTTATGCTTTAAGATTAAACTCGACATTAATTGAGAGTGAAGGCCAAATATTTTTCTACAAGCTGATGTAAGAATTGTGTAAATCGTATTAAAAATATAAAAGTTTTAAAACATCAAACGTATCACATCAAATCTAGGAGTAGCGGATTTTTTGGCCGAGTGTAGTTTATACACAAATGAAACGGTATGCTCCATAATTATTTAATGGGCATAAATGTATGTTGGCCTATACCTAGACGATACTAAGACTAGTTCCGAAAATGTAACCGAATGAGGAAGTTCAAAGGCCCGTCAGTGGATGCCGAAAACATACGAGAAATAGATGCAGGCAATTTAATACTGTCGCGCTAGTCCGATTCTTTCTTTGTGTCATTCGGTCCAATATTTGCTATTTTAATGACCCGCTGGTTTAAATTGGCGACTTCATATGTCTGGACTTCTCTACAGAGATATTTACATAGACAGCCGTATCGATCTCTAATTTAAAAATATTTTGGCTCCGGCCCAAATCCATTTCAGTTTACCTATCGCTTTTGTATAAATAATTCAATCCCATGGAGAATCTCCAGTGCCTTCCAATATCAATTAAATATAGAGGCCCTAACATTTGCAGTATATATTAACTATTCAAACAAAACACAGAACTTTATCAATCTCCTAGGGAATATCTTCCAAATCACGATGTTGATAAATAGAGGAGCTTATACATATAAAGTGTACTACAGACAATGTGAATTTATTTACCCTGAAAATCAGTTCGGACCACCCGGATGGAAGTTGAAATGAGAAATTAGCCAAGTCACTGTAACAGATGTTTCGTCCCTGTAGTTCTCTGGATTTATGGCAACGTTGTTGAAATAAAGTTGTCGAAAATAACTACGTGAATACCCCGGTGTCGCATATTCGTGATAATTCAATTTATCCACTTCGAACCCTAATGCCACTCTGTTTACGAACCCATGTTTTGAAAAATTACGCTACCAAAAGAACAATACAAATGTGCAGAAATACAGTATCATTAATCAAACCAATGTATCTAAAGTAACAGATATAATTAAAATTAGAGTATGCTTATAGCATATTAGAGAGCGTGATTTTCAAAACTTACAAATTAGCAGTGTAAATATATATGAAAAGCGATCAATAGCACTGGAAAAAATGGTTATATTTTGTGATTAAATTAAAGTCCAACGTTGGGATGATAAACTGTTATAATTTTAAATATCATAAAGTATTATTTATGGTTGTGATAACAGAGATAATACCAGTGATCGCACATTAAAGAAATACCTGATAATAGAACAGGATACTTACGTTATTTCTTCCCTAACTCTTCCTTTCTAAGGGCGCCAGTTCTTAGAACATTTTTTTAAAGGAAGGTTCACTGTAGAGCGAAATCAATTATAGATCGCTGTATTTTGTACGATGATTATAAGCTACTATATATGGATGATTGGAGTTTAATGTTCTATTCAGTTATAGACTGTTAATTGTAAACCTTAAAATGTGAATAATGATAAGGCAGAAGCTACATATATATGTTTGATTTTATTAAATATAAAATATGAAGTGAATTATCCACAAAGCACAAGGGAGCACAAAGGAGATATCTATAATTTGCAAATTATATTGCAAAGCAGAAGTATTTGTATTAACATATACAAATTAAGAAGCAGTATGGTAACTCAAATTTTACGAACTTACTAATAACCTACGCCAACACTACGTAACTTAAAATTAATACGTGGGCAATGGGCCTCTATAACAACGGTATCCTTATGACTAAAATGTTTGAAATTGGTTATTATCTTTAGACGTTTCATAATCCTTTCTGATAAGCACACACAATATTAATTAACGGCACTTAACTTGTTGATTTCTCTGTGGGCTGGAACTTGGCCCTCTCTCGGAATCCTTTCGCACTTTATGATGCTGTTGCCTTCCTCAGCACACCTGCTGGCATCTAGAATAGATCTAGAATAGAATAGATCTAGAATAGAACATACTGAATAGAGTTCAGACTACCAGTCTGAATAGAGTTCAGACTGGTAGTGTGCAAGCAGTCCATAGTTTTCACCCCAGCGAGGAATCAACACCTACAATAACATCGCAATGATAAAAAGGTATACCTTAAAAATATACATCTGATAAGGAAAAGCTAGCTAAATAAAAAGTACTTGAATCATAGTAAAAACTATATATCAATTAATAATACGTATACAAAGTTTACTTACAAATATTGGGCTCCAAATACAGATGAAATACAGACCTTTGAAAACTTCTAAATAAACAGGTACATATTTATACGTGAAATTCCATTTAATCTTAGGTTAGGAAATAAAATCTAGACAGTTTAATAGTACTGACTGTAACAAGTAATTTAGTTTTAAAGCATTTTCTGCAATTATTTATTTCTTTAAGAATATAGGAATCTACGATACACACAAACTTAAAGTTTGAGGCTTAGATACGATCCGGAATCGTTAATATAAGAATAAAACTATATGAATAATAAATAACAATTAAAATATAAAGATAAAAATCCTCTTCAAAATTATTACAAAAGAAAAGAAAGGTATAAATTACAAAATTCTTAAATTAAATATTAAAATAAAAAATCTAAATTTTCTTCAAAATTTAATAATATAAAATAAATAAATAATAAAGTACTTGAATCATAGTAAAAACTATATACAATGAATAACACGTATACAAAGTTTACTTACCAATATTGAGCTCCAAATACAGATAAAATCTTTGAAAACTTCTAAATAAACACGTACATATTTATACGTGAAATTCCATTTAATCTTAGGTTAGGAAATAAAATCTAAACAGTTTAATAGTACTTACTGTAACAAGTAATTTAGTTTTAAAGCATTTCCTGCAATTATTTCTTTCTTTAAACATATAGGAATCTACGATACACACAAACTTAGGGCTAGAGGCTTAGATACGATCCGGAATTGTTAATATAAGAATAAAATTATATGAATAATATATAACATTAAAATACAAAGATAAAAATCCTCTTCAAAATTATTACAAAAGAAAATAAAGGTATAAATTATAAAATGTTTAAATTAAATTTGCCCATATAAGATATTAATAATAAATGGCTCACAAACATATATCTTAATACAAGATATAATTATAATGTTTTTTCCATTTGAAATATTAAATCTGTCCATCTATAAATTACGTATAATGTAATTTTATTCAAGAAACGTATACCTATAAGATTTTCATTTCGTTTCTTTGTGCTGCAATATTCTCGTCTGAGTGCACAATATTTAATATCTACATCGCGTTGGCATGTTTCTAAAACTTATTTAGGAGTTAATGAGCCTCTTACTCCTTCGGAAATTTCAACCCTCAATAATTGAGCTGCTGATATTTTAGACCGACGCAATCAAGATTTTCATTTCTTTTGTCTCCGCAGCGTAAGTACCTACTTGTACCAATTTTTATAATATTCAGAAACGTACAGCGGAATAAATGTTATATTGGTCTTCCTCCAATTCGGTTTGCCAAATTTCAATTTCCCTCACCTAAAATTAAATTCCCCCCTTTTAGAGCGACACAAAATTGCGCATCAACTTACTTACATCCTACGCTAAAGTTAGCGACATTACACAGCACATGATTCCTATTATATATAATTGGAAATTTTCATTTAATCCTATAATTGTTATGTTTTTAACAGATATTTAATTTATTGCGGTCATTTGAAAGCTAGGTTAGGATTATTCATCAGAGGACGCCTGCTAAATAATTCTCGGCAGAAATTGATATGATGGTCAAGTGTGTCGTGTACATTTCGTAAAAAATTTATCACATCACCAATTTTTTACCAATTTTAAGAAAGAAAGAAAAAGTGCAAAGTTTTATTTTGGCTGTTTATGCATTGCAGACGTGTTTCTTCAGGAAAATCATACCAGCCAATAAGCAACGGGTAAAAAATATTTATGAATTCAATACAGAAAATGCAGATAACGAAATCAGGAGCCCGCCAGCTCTTATTGTGATGGGAGCTAGAGGGATAGCGGAGTGATCTGATATGCTCTCAAAAAAAAATGATCTACTCATATATTTAGATCTCACCTTTCTATAGAGATCAAGCATTCTATACATCTAGCAGCATAAAGCTTGTGCGCGCCTTCGAGTATATTTCTCTCCAGAGGATGATGAAACAACTTATTTTTAGTTCTTTACCAGGTGGCACCTTCAACTTTCGTGAACACTCGTTGAAGTGACTCGTGAACACGTTCTGGTGGATTTCTTGGGTCATTCCCTTCATGCTTCCTAGTACCTATAGAGGTTTAAATTTTCTATTTGATTTTACTGATTCACATCTGGCAAAGATTCACAATTTTTACAAAACTACAATTACTAAAACGGAATAAACCATGCATGGAAACCTGTTCTTACGTTATTTTTTAAATTTGGAACGTTCTCAATATCTTTTCGAAACAGCTTAGGAAAATCTGATCTGGGTGTACTTATTTTTCTTTCGAACTCCGTCAGATCGGTATGGTCAGATTTCTTAAGAGGTGCGATAAATTCCATATTCTACAAAATGGATGTTATTTTGTGGGCATCATTTCAGAACTTGAATTGAAATGTTGCTCGTTGAGCTATCTGAGATTGGTCTTATCGTAATTAGCTAAATGAGATAACTCTACACTTCCCTGTATCTTTCCTAAATTTTGTAAATATTAGTATTTTGTCTCTTTCTACTGAACATTTTTTTCGAGCCCTGTTCTTTCCCCGCGTGTCATATGAAACCCTCATTCACTAAATTTCGTACCTTCTGCTAGTATTTATTTTCCCCCTTCTTCCGACATTACAATTTGCGCGATGCTTTCGATCTCTTTTATCCATAATTTTGGCGAGCTGTAGATTATGGAATATGATAATAGTCAGCTACCCGTCTTCAAGCTACCCATCACTCAGGATTTTTCAAATGTATTTTCATCATAATTCATTAATATCAAACCAATATTATTTTTTTCTACGTTCATGAAAAAACAAAACTTTATTGAACTATATTTAATGCAAAAACTGATTTTTGCACTAGCGCAATAATTTTTTTTCCTGAGTTCTGATTTCATCTCCCTCCCCACCTTGCCGCCATCCCTCGCGCAAAAAGAGAGGGAAGAGTCCATGCCCACTCTTCTGCCGCTGGAGATACTGGCGAGAGAGAATAAAATTTCCCAGCGTTACCGTTTAACCCTTTTCCACCCTCTCCTCTCCCATCCCTTCCCTAATTGAGCAATCTCAAAAAAAATCGGCCTGGGCTTACACCCGATAACACCTCTATAAGTGAAAAAAATCAGCTTTCCAATCCCACCCCCTTTCCCGCAACACCCCCATTGCTCACTCCTTGCCCTCCTAAAAAACAAAAACTTTAAAACGGCTGTATATCCGGTTCTAATAGACCGATTTTGACGGGTCAAAAACCATATTACGCTTATCGAGGAGACCTATTTTTTTGTTCAAAACATTTTTCTATCCGTGTTCTCAATTACGCGTAATCTCAAAAAAAACTGTTTTTACAATATTAGAAGAGCTGCGCGCGCCCCCTGGTGGACAAAAATTACTGGAAAAACCAGGGTGTACGAGGAAACATTATTAACAAGCTGGAATTTTTTTTTTCCAAAAAGTCACTTCCGTTTGCAAACTGATACGTTCCACTAATAATGCTTATTATATATGTTGCTTTTTCAACTACTTCCTAATGAGCTAGGGACTTGAAATATGGCAGGTGTATTGTGTTCCGGTGACAATTCAACTAATCGTTTTTCACCAATGTAATTCAGACTATGCAATAGCATATTACACTGACAATATTTACGTCAAATGAGAGGCAACAGTGTATTGTAGTGACCATATTTCAGATAAAAGTCAAAAAACCTATCAATTTTATATCAACAGGAACATTCAAACTGGTCCAAATTGACTTACGGCATCTTTTTGTATTACTTGAAGTTGAATTTGCTACTTTTTCGTGAATTGTAGGTACTTAAACCGTTGTTACCAAACTGATTCATCTTGGAAATTACAAGAAGTGCACTAAACGAAATTAAGTTGTCCGATAAACGTCAAATAAATTATCAGCACAAATTTTCTTTCAAAATTAACATTCTTGTTTCATTGAATTGTCCTCCGAATACAACTCGTGCTGTCAATTCTTCTTCAATATCTGTCATTCATTCATTACTCGTTGCTGCTGTTTTGGGAAAATAATTACTTCCGCTTCGCGCTCGTAATTATTTTCGCCACAGCAGTAACTCGTATTCAAAATGACAAATATTGTCGTCAAACTCAGAGCACTTGTCTTATATATATATATATATATATATATATATATGACACTACGATTTATTTATTTTTATTAGAGAAGCCATAAATGGCGGCATTTCCTATTTATGAACGGATTTGTCTCACACCAAATAAAATCAAAATGGTGGATTCAAAATGGCAGAGTATCCTATTTATTAACCGATTTCTCTCAAACTTGAAACTTTGTCGTGTTTAAGGTCACTACAATTTTTGACACAAACTTAAAAAAATCAAAATGGCTGATCCAATATGGCGGAACCGATTTGTCTCAAACTTGAAACTTTTCAGTGTTCAAGATAACTAAGTATCTAAGGTCACAGTGTTTAAGGTCAGTGTTTAGGGTCACTCAATACAATTTTTCACTCACGCTTAATAAAATCAAATTGGCGGATTCAAAATGGCGGACTATCCTATTTATGAACCGATTTGTCTCAAGTTAGAAACTTTGTGGTGCTTGAGGTCACTCAATACAATTTTTGGCTCAAACTTAAAAATCAAAATGGCGGATTATCCTATTTTTATCAATCGATTTTTCTCAAATTTGAAGCTTGACAGTGTTTAAGGTCAGTCAATACACCATTTGCCTCGGACAAAAAAAAATCAAAATGGCGAATCCAAAATGGCGGATTATGGAATTTATGAATCGATTTGTCTAAAACTTGGTACTTGGGGTTATTTAAAAGGTTACTGGGATAATTTGGTTGCTTTTAAAGAGTCCCATACATTACACTTGGCGACGAGGGTTTGATGATTGACGCAGGAGATGACAGTGGAACATCCATATCTCACTTGTTACTGACGAAATTACTACTAGTTGCACGGACTTAACTGATTCGCTAATACCTATAACATTGAAAAAAACATTTGTCCGATTACTAAAATTAAACAATTAAACATACCGTCCAATCTCTTCCAGGATGACAGCACTTGCTTTCTGAAATGCGAGAGCCGAAACAATTTAAAAGAATGAAATTGAATAGGCAGTATTAAATATTATATTTAATACTGCGAAGGCAAAGTCGGTGTTACTAAGAATGTAGGTAGTTTCTAGAGTTTTTCCTACACACGCACATCACACCACAATCGATGCATATGTCGTTGCGTAGGCGGCCACTACTCAACTACAAAAATAATAAAAAGCCATGACCGAGCGCTTGTTTTTCTACGAGTAGTTCAAGTTTCTATGTATTTCTGATGTATAGAAACCATCTCTCTGGCCTTGTTTATTTTCACGTTTTGGGATAAGGGCCCTCCTCGATTCGTCCATTAATTTAAAATATAATAAACGGGTGAACAGCGTTCTCAGTAACATTTTTCAATATGAAAAATGACCTTACTTTATAAGCAACTCGTCTGAAGTTTTCGGCCGAAAATTGGTTTGACATCGTAAAACTAAATCGTTTGACTTTTACAACTCATGCAAATAAAAGAGCTCCGATATTAAAAAATATCAGTTTCGAAAAAGGCCCTTATACACAACTTTGAATATCATGACATAATATAGGATTTGTGGCGGCAACAAATATCCCTTGTGTATAAAGACAGGATTAAACTTTCAGATGACTGCCAACTGGCAGATTTATGATTTTAATGGCCTGGATTACGCTCGCTGTTTTAGTTCTCACATCGCCTTCCTACATTTTGTATTTTTATTAATATATAGAGTGGCCCGGATTTAATACGCGCGTATACATTTAATGCGTATACACAGATCTCGTAAACTAATGAAACGTACGAAAGTGAGCAACTGTAACGTATTATACCACCTTGTAGTATAGCCCCTTTATTGGCAGGTTCGTATTATTCATTTATTTATTCAATAAAAATGCCAAAATGGGTAATAGAATACCAACCAGCTATGTAAGCCGGACTGCTCGAGATTTCTTACAGTAAATACATATTTTCAAATTAAACGTTTGACTTCTGTAAAGTTTACATATGAACTACAAAATAATGGAAAACTTCCATGTTTAGATGTATTAATAATTAAAAATAGTGATAATAGGTTAGAATTTGATATATTATAGGAAAGATTCCAGTACGTTCAGATATATCCCTTGGCTTTGACTTTCACCACTACTATCGACACAAAATGGCGAGTTTTAATTTTCTTGTCCATCGTTTACTAAGCTTCCCTCTTAGTAATGAGAGGTTTGAACAAGAAAAAGTATTAATTAAGGATATAGCTGTGAATAATGGTTATCCTAGAGATATAGTTGAAAGTGTAAAATATATAATTAGGAAGCGTAAATTTAAGGACACACTTCGTAACTCTACCTCGTACGAACCCCGGTTTCCTTGTGGTTTGAGTAAGGTCTTCAGTAACGTATACTCTATCCAACGAGAGAATGGACTTGCTTTGCGCATCGGCGACGAAAGAGGAGGGGCTCTGTAACGAGCTACGTAGGACCGTCATTCGATGAAATAAATTCGTAAGTAGGTGATATACATATTATTTTGAAAACATGAAAACATTTTATTTATTTAACATAAATTTATTATAAATGTATGAGCGTTATGAAAGTAATATAAACCCTAAATATTCCTAAAATAGACATTTTATGATATTTTTATTTTTTTAAATTTTTTTTAATATTTAGCTACAACAATAGTATATTGTTTTATATAATTATAAATTTAAATTAGTCTGTATCGCTGCTATCAGAATCACTTTGACCATTTACGTGAATTATGAGTGGTGGGATTTCATCGATTAAACTGTCAACAATATGGTCAAGTTCCCAAAACCTATGTTCTTCCTCTATAATGTGACGAATGAAATTCTTCCAATGTTCAGATGTTACTCGTGCAATGCCTTCTTCAAGCAATCGTTTCACCTCTGGTAATTTGAAATATTTATTGTTAGTTTTCACGTACCCCTTGACCATCGATCAAACCATTTCAATAGGGTTCAGTTCACAATTATTTTTTGACTTTGATGCACGACCTAAAATTAAAAACAAAAATAAATCATTGACCACGGCTACTGGTGGTGAATAGTATGCATATTAAATAAGACATATTTATTATTATATTTCTTTACCTGGCCTCTTTTATGCCCCTTAATTGGCGATAATGGTGGATTTATCTCGTCTCTGGCTGCTGCCATTCTTATAATAGATTTAAAACTTATTTCACAACCGTAAACAACACAACTAAAATAACCGTACTTGCGAGACTATAAATACAAACTGTGAATAGGTAGGCAGTAGTAGGTATTTTATGTAAATAGGTACCAGGTAGGTATCGGACCCAGGCGCCGGCCCTGGCTACCTGCTGAGCCAATTAAGTTGAGGGCGTTGAACTAATGTTCTAAGGGGCGGAGATCTGACCAAAACAGACGAATTTTCGCCCGAGTGCAAGTCCATTCTCTCGTTGGATACAGTATAGGTATAACAGCAATTCAATCGTCGAGTGATAAGTTACAGCAACTCCTAGACAATCCAAAGGATAAAATTGTTCCAAATGAAAGGTCGGGGATTTACGAAATTAGTTGTAATGATTGTGATCGAAAATATGTCGGACAAACTAGACGATCAATTATCACCAGGTTTAAAGAGCATATGGCTCATCTAAAATATGGAAGAACAGATAAGTCTAGTGTTGAACTTTGAAAGCATAGAGATTATGAAATGTAAAAATAGTATGAATAGCGACAAGGGTACTTGTCATACCGCATGTCATTAGTGACGTCACCATGAAAATAGAATAAATAGGGTAGATTTTTTGGTTTCCGATTAGTTTTAATCGTCTCCAGATGATGCCAACTTGGTTGGCGAAACGCCCGTCGAGCGAAGTAAAAGTGTTTTGATGTTTGTGGAAACTACTTCGAGTGTTATCCTTACATCAAAGGTTCCAGCCCTATCCAGTTTATAAAATTAAATAAACACTTTTTTTAAATTCATGTAAAAATCGGTGCAATTGCAGTTCTTTCAATTGAAAATTGTGGCCAAATTACGATCCCTAGTTACTGGTTTTTCGTTAAGAAAAATTTAATATAATTATGAAAAATTCTGTAAATCGGCAACCAATTCAAGAAATTCAGAATTATTTTCAGCATTTCAGCGAATTCATTAAAATTTTTCCTATATTTTATCATGTTTTATCGTGTTTTTTTAGTTACGGGTTTTTCGTTAAGAAAAATTTAATTTAATTATGGAAGATTCTCAAAATTGGAAATAAATGAAATCATCAATTGCTTCAACGAATTCAGAAAAATGTTTCATATATGTTATCATGTTTTAATTTTTTCGCACTTGGTAACTGGAACGAAATATCCCAAATTTTGGCGATTTTTTAAATGCTTAATCCTTACGTAAAATCATCAGTTTAACTAGTTTCGTTCGAGATTTTTTTCTCTAAAATGATAACGTTTTTCCCTTATTGAGAGAAAAGTGAAAAAAGTACCGTTTTCAAAATTATTATGCAATAAAAACCATGACACCTATCTCCCTCATTGTAACTTTTTTAATGCCTTACGATATACGTTAAGATCTTTCATTAAACCTTATTTCAGTAGGGCCCTTACAAAGTCCAAATCTACATTTTTTTCCTCTGACACCCCAACTATAAGAGATTAAGGGAACCATGATAACTTACATGACACTGACAATTTCAAAATTGGCTTCTTCATAATAAAATTGGATCAAATATATTCCATCCTCAGAAGTACTATTATTCGCTCTTGATGTTAAGAATGGGTAAATCTAATATTATAAAGATACAGAAATAAAGAATAAAGTGAAATGTAGATCACTTGTATACTTTTTAAAATAAACTGATCAACAAAATAAACGTTACACTGCCAAATTTGCTTTGATTTTGGAACAGAATAAATCTGGATTGCCGCCGCCTATTTAGTTTCTATTTGAAGTGTTAGCTAGTACAATGTTTTATCTGCCGGTCCTTGTTTGTACCAAGTATATATGTTTCATATAAAGTTTCTACAGGGCGGAAAATAAAACAGCGCTAAATTTCTGAAATTTCGGCATCGTCCCATTTCAACAAAATTTTTTTTTTCTGGATTTCAACATGAATGTCATAAATTAGAACCTCATATCTCGAAACGGTTTTTGCGATTTTCGTTGATTTGCCTTATTTACACAGTGACCGCAAATACATCCATTTTTGGCCTTGCATTGATAACTTTTTTACTCGTGAACCGACTCTCAAAATCCAGGCCTCATGTTGAAGCTAAAACTGCAGTTAATAAAGCACGATAAAGATAAACGACTCCAGGCGAAGTTTCAATATACAGGGTTGCATCAAAGTTGAACCAAATCTGCATAACTCGCAAAACCTAGTATTCTGAGAAACTTCAATTAAAGACAACTTGCTTTCGAACAAATTGTATAATCTGAACACGTTAATGTTTTTCTTACTTGCATGAGTTAGGAATTGTTGGTGTAGGAAGGAATTAATGATTGCCTGCTTTTGAAGAAGAATCATAGCTCTTGCTTATCCGATATTTTTGTTGCCATGCAACGATAACTGTCACTAGTTCTCACTTTTAATTTGTGTCACTTTTATGTTGTTTTCTTGATTGCAAAGTTAGTGAGTGCAATCAAGTTTTCTTGATAGCAAAGTTAGTTGATTGCTAAGTTAATGCCTCTTTATCGAAAAATGCCAACTTTAAATGACGACCAATTGGCCATAGTAGGCAGAATGCAGAGGCTTTGCAGTTACAGTAATCGCCGATTTTTTTAACACTTCAAGGCAAAGCATTTATCGAGCTCTACGTCGGCGCCTAGCTGGCGACATTAATTATAACAGACGGGGAGGCAGAAGGCGAAAAAACACAGCAGCACAATACTCATCAGAAGAAACGTTCTGCGACATAACCGTACCGCAACTGCAAGTGCAGTAAGCAATATTCTCAGGAACGCTACTGGAATTCATCTTTCCAACCAAACAGTAAGACGAAGGCTCCATGAAAGCGGACTTCATGCCAGAAGACGAGCAGCTTGCCCTTTGTTAGGACCTCAACACCGGGCTGCTCGACTGCAATGGGCCAGAGATCACCAACACTGGGGAATAGCCGAGTGGAGTAGGTGTTTGTTTACAGATGCAAGTAGGTTTTGTTTGTTTAAGTCGGATGGGCAAGTTTTGGTATGGAGAAGAATAAATCAAAGATTTATGGAAGAACACATGGAGGCAAGGGTGGCTTTTGGAGGTGGAGGAGTGACTGTTTGGGGTGGAATAGGAATGAATGTGAGGACTGAATTAGTGATATTGAGAGGGGAAAGCATGAATCGTGAACGGTATAGAAATTTGTGTATTAGGGATATTGTGGTGCCTTATGCTGAAAATATCGGTCGCGATTTAATTTTAGTCGATGACAATGCAAGACCTCATCGCGCTAGTGTCGTCACCGTGTTTCTGGAGGCCCACAATATTGAAAGAATGGCCACCCTTGTCTCCGGATATGAATCCGATCGAGCATGTCTGGAGTACAATGAAAAGAAATATGAAAGAAAGGGAAGGACAAATGAACAATTTGGATGATTTGGTGAGGGCTATTCCCCAGCAGTTTCTACGTAACTTAGTGGAAGAAATGCCCAGAAGGGTTGAAGTTTTATTGAAATGTACTGAAATGTTTTATTGAAATGTATTGAAATGTTCCCAAAAGTGTTCATTGTTTTTAGTTGTTATTTTATATGTTTATTGTTTTTTTATATTGTTAAATTGTTCCTACACCAACAATTCCTAACTCATGCAAGTAAGAAAAACATTAAAGTGTTCAGATTATACAATTTGTTCGAAAGCAAGTTGTCTTTAATTGAAGTCTCTCAGAATACTAGGTTTTGCGAGTTATGCAGATTTGGTTCAACTGATGCAACCCTGTATATTGAAACTTTGCCTGGAGTCGATTATCTTTATCGCGCTTTATTAACTGCAGTTTTAGCTTCAACATGAGGCCTGGATTTTGAGAGTCGGTTCACGAGTAAAAAAGTTATCAATGCGAGGTTAAAAATGGATGTATTTGCGGTCACTGTGTAAATAAGGCAAATCAACGAAAATCGTGAAAACCGTTTCGAGATATGAGGTTCTAATTTATGACATTCATGTTGAAATCCAGAAAAAAAAATGTTTGTTGAAATGGGACAATGCCGAAATTTCAGAAATTTAGCACTGTTTTATTTTCCGCCCCGTAGAAACTTTATATGAAACATATATCCTTGGTACAAACAAGGACCGGCAGACAAAACATTGTACTAGCTAACACTTCAAACTTTCAAACAGAAACTAAATAGGCAGCGGCAATCCAGATTTATTCTGTTCCAAAATCAGAGCAAATTTGGCAGTGTAACGTTTATTTTGTTGATCAGTTTAGATCTCTCTTTAAAATTATGGTAACTAATATTTACAACTCCATATACGAGACCCTAAAAGCATTAACTAATAAAACTTCACAAAGTTGGATATATTAAATAAATAGTCTAAGATACTGCTTTCGACATAGCTCGGGTAATAGTCTATCGAAAGTTTTCAATTTACTTTTACAGACAAAGTAAAAGCTTTCGACTGTTGAGCAGCGAATATTACGTCAAGTAGAAAAATCTATAAATTTTCATATGAAAACTTGGGTAATCTCTTAAGATATACAGAGGTCTCGCCTAGATTTTCCTAGACGGTTTACGTGATGCACAAGAAATCCGCAACACAGACTGCAAGACAACGACTTTCATTATGGTAATGTAACTACCTACTTAAACAGATAATAAAGCACCACACTTTGAAGTCATTCCCTCCTTATTATCTGATACCACATTCCCTGAAATTATGCTTTGGACAAGGGATATTAATATTTTTGTAAATGTAGACTTGTAGAAAAACAATTTCTCTCTTCTCAGTATTTCGTTCGTCATATAATTCCCTGCATTTTCACCAACTTCACAAATTTCTACAAATGAAATCGATGAACAATCGAATCTAAATAGCAACAATTCAATACCCTCCAAGTATTTAAATTAATTTCAATAATTTTTGACGGTAAAGCCGCGGTCACAGAGAAGTATCAAATAATTTTTTGATTAAATCTGATTATAAATGACCGTGATTGTGGATAAAACCTTGTATAGCATTCGTGTTTTAGTCGCGTTTCATCCAGTCAAGAAAATTAAACTCTCGAACTTCGGTCTCCAGTTTAAACTTTCTTGCGTGTATAAAACGCTATCTAAAACACTTAAGTATACAATAAATAACTATTAATGATTGATAGACTTTATACCGCGTATTATTTACCGGGACTTACGGTTGACCTTGCATTATGCAAATGGTATTAACCATAGGAAGCGAGATATTTCGGAAAAAACGATTTTTGCGACCTTTGGCCTTGAATAGCTTAAGACATGAACCTTGAACAGCTTAAGACATGATTTTATGGGACTTTTAGACGTATACCTTGAAAATATCATCAATAAAGATCATTTTATATGAAAGTGTTGGATAAACTATTCTTATGGCATAAACACTCAACTTATTCAACTCTCGTGTGATGGACTTTAGTTCTTGAGATTATATATATTATTAGGTATCCTTTTCTTTGCGGAAGTCGAAGAGTATTTATATTGCCTTTGATCGCAAAAACTAAAATCTCCAATTTTCATCGGAGGGCAAACATTTTGTACCATTGTGTTCACCGTCAAATTTTAAGCACTCTTAAAAATGTCTGTCTTGATGCCTATCCGTCTGTCTGGATGCCGCGTTTTCGTTAACACGCTATCTCAAGAACGAAATATTCATACAACGTAAGATTTGGCAGAAAAATTGTATTTGGGTAATTCTACCTTTACCCAAATACAATTTTTCTGCCAAATCTTACGTTGTATGAATATTTGCATTATTTTGAGCGCAATCTAATAATGCCACCACAGTGCCGTTTAAATTTTCTTAGGCCATTATGTTTATTTATTATGTATGTATGTATATATATTATGTTTTCTTGTGTATTAAGATTAAAATCAACACTGGGGTTTTTGTAAATATCATATTTTGTAGATTCGAAAATTCAGAAAAAAGCATCCCGGTTCGAGAACAAATTAAATAATTCGTCTATTCTATTATTATATTATCCTGCGTTCAGTTGCTGCGGAAAATTGATTTGGAATTATTTCATATCGGTTAAACACAACTGGTCCATGGCAAAACATTTAGCTTAATAAAAGAAGTAATGAATAGAGGATAAAAATGGAACAATAAATTAACCCTCGAAATTCCAATTTATTTCAGCTAATTGGCTAGTGGTTCCCATGATCAAAACCAATCACTTTATCAACGAGACTAATGCGAATAATTGACCCAATACTAAAACTGTATTGCGAGATTTACGCCGCCGAACCACTCTTGAATTTATACTGTTGACTTTGTTAAAGGTTTTATTTTGTCTCTAACTGGATTAGAGTTTAGCTGCATTACTGCGAAGTAATTAGATTTTCCCTTTGAACATTTGATATTCATTATGAATATCAAAATCGTTGGTTATATATCCCGAGTGAAACGAGGTGTCGCACTCACGTGAATTCGCTGGTAGATACCTGATTACGAAAGGATGGCCATAAATCACTAATGTTGGACAATCTAGCAGCATCAGTAACTGATTTAACTGATTCAAAGATATTAAACTGCCTCCTTGGAGAGAAAAGTAGTTTATTCAAATATCTTTGTCTTTATGAGAATTATGCCATTAATAATAAAAGTTTATATTTCCCACAAAAGCGTATTTTTAGACCTGATGTTAATATTGGGGTAGAGAAAAGTATCAGTCATATAATGCAATACCAGCGACCAAATTTGAATCAATCAGTATACCCATATACTGCTTACAGCACAAGAGATTAAATCAAGCAGTAGTAGATAGCGTTGATGGAATGGGCTTTATTTCAACTTTATTTTCGCGTCGGTGGATCTTCTTTCACATGTAATGTACAAAAAATATCATATAAGGTCTGGCAAAGGCAGGAGATGCGAGCGAGCACGTTTTAGTACGTTTTTCAATATTTCATTTTGGTCCCTTATCGGTAGGAAAATCGATTCTTAAATATACGAGCTGTTGTCTCTCCTAATCTCTCATCATTTATCCTCTTGTTGGACAAAAGAGGTTCGCTTCGCTTGTACTTTGTCCCATATTAAACGTATTGACCTCGATTTATTTTTTGTTTCATTTTTTTTATAAAAAAATCACCGGATCAACTTTACCGAAGTGCCTAAGAAGCAGCTTGTTAATTATTTATTGGTTTTCAGTACATTTTGGGTATAAATTTTCCTTTGTGCGATAGAATAAGAAAAGGGAAACAAGTTACCGTTAGACACGCTATCCACACGACACGATATAGGTACTGCTACTTTTTCACTATAAAGGAACACGGGAACTTAAATATTTAAGCGCTTGCTAAAATATTTAAGTAGTAAATATTGTATTTGAAAATTGAATAAAACAAGGAACGTTCTCAGTTAACTTCTAACAAACAATTCCGCAAATAAATATCTGACATTAATATTAAATAAGGCAGTAAAGTTTATTTACTATAAACTTGTGACAAATAGTAGAGCCAATTCGAGGGAAAATTATGAATTTTTTTTTTGACTAGAACCAGACTACAATTTATATGTTATTTGAAGTAGGTTATTTGGAGGTTAGAATTGGTGTTTACGATATTTTTTTGTGGCACAGGACTTTTTTATACCGAAAAAATTTTAAGATTTTTAAAAAATCGTTTTTTACGTTTACATCGTCATATATCCAGATCTACGTAAGCTATCAGCCTCATTTGTGTCATTATCATTACTGAATATTGTTTATTATTGTATTTAAATAACAATTAATTTATTACTTCCTTACAGGTGTATTTATATTTTCGATAAGCGACAAACTTTGTTATTTATGGAAATTTGTACCTATATGCTGCGAAAAATTTGAAGCTAAGACATTAAAGAAGTTTTGAGTAAAGAAAAAAATCTGCTGGAATTAACGGTTTTTTTTGTGGCGCATAAATTATTCAGCGGAGCTAGAGGGACTTTCTGATACTGGACGTGTTACATTTCAGATGCATATGGCCCGTGGATCTGTACCGAAGCGCGTATTATTACAAATTTTGTCTAAACTGATCAACAAAATAAACGTTACACTGCCAAATTTGCTATGATTTTGGAACAAAATAAATCTGGATTGCCGCCGCCTATTTAGTTTCTGTTTAAAGTGTTCTGTTAAAGAGGCACTAACTTAGCAATCAACTAACTTTGCTATCAAGAAAACTTGATTGCACTCACTAACTTTGCAATCAAGAAAACAACATAAAAGTGACACAAATTAAAAGTGAGAACTAGTGACAGTTATCGTTGCATGGCAACAAAAATCTCAGATAAGCAAGAGCTATAATTCTTCTTCAAAAGCAGGTTATCATTAATTCCTTCCTACACAGTTTTAGCTTCAACATGAGGCCTGAATTTTGAGAGTCGGTTCACGAGTAAAAAAGTTATCAATGCAAGGCCAAAAATTGATGTTTTTGCGGTCACTGTAAATAATGCAAATCAACGAAAATCGCAAAAACCGTTTCGAGATATGAGGTTCTAATTTATGACATTCATGTTGAAATCCAGAAAAAAATTTTTGTTGAAATGGGACGATGCCGAAATTTCAAAAATTTAGCACTGTTTTATTTTTCGCCCTGTAGAAACTTTATATGAAACATATATCCTTGGTACAAACAAGGACCGACAGACAAAACATTGTACTAGCTAACACTTCAAATATAAACTAAATAGGCTGCGGCAATCCAGATTTATTCTGTTCCAAATTCAGAGCAAATTTGGCAGTGTAACGTTTATTTTCTTGATCAGTTTAGTTGCCATTATAACTTGAGATTTCTGTAATATGGAGTGTATTATATGTAAAAAGACAGTGCGTAAGACGACAAGTAGTAACAAGTAGTAACAAGTGGTTACAAGTAACATAGCTGAATTCAGTGTTAATGGTAGTAGTAAAGTACCTAAGTATGGAGATTTCCTAAAATCGGGGAAAAACAAAATATTAATTGCAATTTATGACATACATTATTTTACAAAATTGGGAGAAGAAGTGCATTTGACGTTCTGAAAAAGAACATAGAGAGTCTTAAAGTATTGTCAAAAATGCCGCTACATCTCAGCAAGGACTTTTCTAGGGACTTTTCGTTAGCACCAGATGTTTGTTTTTCCTTCCGTAGCTTTGCACAATTTCATGGTCTCTTAGTTCCATATTGTCATTTTTGATCGTATATTATCCTTGTGTGTTTTAGACTGCATATTTCGGCTGCATTATCTTCTTACTTGTCTTTCTCTTCTTCATTATTATCATCATCGTCCGCATCCTAAGATTAATGAGTGGAAGAATGAGATTCGTATAAAAATTTCGCTTGTTTAGCCCTTAATTAAATGAAATAAAAAATATAAATACTATTGACAAAAGCATTTATTTAGTAATTCTCTTTAATTACAACTGACTAGAAATGAAGGGAATAGTGGCGAAGAAACGGCATAAATACGTCAGTGATAATGACATTGGAAAAACAATGAGGTTAAGTAATTTACTTAAAACCAGCACAATTTTGAAGAAGAATGTGGCCCTAACAAATTAGGTTTTGTCTCACTCCAATTTGACAAATAAAACTAAAGATATCCAAAAAATTCAACTTAAGAACAAAAACTTTCGAATTACTCAAAAATAACATAGCCTCTGTTTCGCGGACAAAATAAAGAATTTGGTAATAGACACTTAATAATGTCTAGTATAACACACGGAGTAGTTTCCACAAACACCAAAACACTTTCACTTCGCTCGACGCGCGTTTCGCCAACCAAGTTGGCATCATCCGGAGACTAATCTTAAACAACAAAATCTACCATATTTATACTATTTTCATGGTGATGTCACTAATGATATCACCATGAAATTTACGCGTGACTAATCACGCTTCAATGATCGGTTGCTAAGCCACGCGTAAAGCGGGCTATACGGTATAGGTCCCTTGTCGCTATTCATACTACTTTTACATTTTACAACTTCTATGCTCTCAAATGCATCCAACTGTCTATTATTGGTCACATTTCTAACTAATCTTAAATTACTAATATCTATTCTATGATTGTTGTCAAAAGCATGTTGTGCAACACTAGACTTATCTGTTCTTCCATATTTTAGATGAGCCATATATGCTCTTTAAATCTGGTGTTAATTGATCGGCTCGTTTATCCAACATATTTTCGATCACAATCATAACAACTAATTTCGTAAATCCCCGACCTTTCATTTGGAACAATTTTATCCTTTGGATTGTCTAAAAGTTGTTGTAATTTATTACGCGACGAATGAATCGCTGTTATACCGACGTTTTTGAAGACCTTACTCAAACCACGAGTAAACCGGGGTTCGTACAGGATGGATACATATTTTGGAGTCTCTATATCCTTTTGAAAAGTCGTAGAATTACGAAGTGAGTCCTTAAATTTACGCTTCCTAATTAGCTTTTCAACTATATCTCTAGGGATAACCATTACTCACAGCTATATCTTTAATTAATACTTTTTCTTTTTCAAACCTCTCATTACTGAGAGGGAAACTTAGTAAACGATGGACAAGAAAATTAAAACTTGCCATTATATGGCATTTATAATAGACAGTTGGATGCATTTGAGAGCATAGAAATTGTAAAATGTAAAAGTAGTATGAATAGCGACAAGGGTCCTATACCGTATAGCCCGCTTTACGCGTTGCTTAGCAACCGAATGATTGAAGCGTGATTAGTCACGCGTAAATTTCACAGTGATATCATTAGTGACGTCACCATGAAAATAAAGTATAAATATGGTAGATTTTGTTGTTTAAGATTAGTTTTAATCGTCTCCGGATGATGCCAACTTGGTTGGCGAAACGCGCGTCGAGCGAAGTGAAAGTGTCTTGGTGTTTGTGGAAACTACTCCAAGAGTTATAGTTACATCAAAGGTTCCAGCCCTATCCAATGTCTAGTATGTTAAAAAAGAATCTCGCTATTTGCAAGTAATTCTTTTCGCACGAATATTTTTGCTCATTTGCCTCTATTAAACAAGCAAATTTGAATGCCCTATGAACAAAAGATATCCACCATCAAAGTCGACTAGCGTCAGATATTGATGATTATTCGGTTTTGTAAATTTTAACACATGGTTGTGTTAAAATAACTATAGTATGTGCTGACTAAGTAATATTGGTTGTGGTTGGCGCCGATTACGAAACGTACATTAGGAAAACATATGAGAGGCAGTTATTCCGTCAATGATAGTGTACGATATGTAAAATTTGTTTCAATTAAACCAAACCAACCAAAAGAAACTATTTAATTTGGATGAGTCAGGAATTGCGCATAACTAGTGCTCCTTCAATTACGTCGAATTCAGTCAATACTGTAAGGAAATTTTAAATTTTTTGACAATTTTTTTGTTATGCATTTTATATATTATAATTATTTGTATGTTACGCAGGGTAGCGAATCAGTAATCCGGTTATTCCCCAACACAGCAAATTGCGACCTCTCCGTATTCCCTGACCTTGCTGACTGAACAGATAAATAGCATGACGCATGTCACGAACGTTTTATTAAAATTATTTTAAATACTAGTGATACATTTTGTTATTTCAGTAAAGAAAATAAAATAATACATTATTTGCATCAGCTATTCTAAAAATGAGACTAATCCTCTGTGTTTATTTATTATGTACGTACCTTAATAATATTAGAGCATTTTTTAAATTAAATGGAAAAGCTAGAGCAAAAACATATTTTGGTTTCCGAGATACTTATACTCTACTTATTTGTGAAAATATGTATAAATTATTGAATGGAACAACTGGAATCGAGATTTTTATTCAAGTGAACTGAACTTTTAAAATTTAACGTGCTCCAAAGCAAAATAAAGTTACAGTTACGAGCAGAATCGAGGGCATGTAATCTCTATGCTTGTTGAGATACCTAACAAATGTCACACTTGATGTAGAATGGTGATTTGTATGGTACATGACATAAATTCAAATTCCCATTAAAGTGATATAGCTGTAACCGAGAATATGGGATTTTTTAGTTTCAAACAAAATTTTCCTGACAGACCGTCATATATAGTACGAGGTGAATGTTTATTTTCCAAACTTTGGCCGTTTAATCAGAGTGTTACGCGAGCTGTTTCGTTCAGTCTAAATGAATTATCTCTCTATTAGAATTATATTCCTAATTGAAACGCAACGTTAGTTATCAGAGATATATATTACCCTATTTATAAACTCTTTAATTGGATGCATAATGTGATTAGATTCACTATAATTTAGTACACGTACGGTTGATTACAGTTATTGTAAAGCACAAATTTTAGGGATGGAAACCTGGCAGTACCTGTCCACCAATTAAAATTTCATTTAATATCCTATGCTTTTTAAAATGATTAAAGTTTGTGAAGAGAGTGAGATGTGAAATATTGAATTTGGAGTTTTATTGCAATAAAACACCAGCATTTAATTTAAATTGTTGAAATAATAACTTTCTTTCCAACCAACAAAATTAAAGTTTTGCCAAACAGTTGGCTTGGATACCTAATTACTTTGTTCCCGTCAGAGGGTCATTATCCAGAAACCCGTAATCATAATTATTTCTGTTACATTTTTAAGTCATCTTATACAATTTTCCTGAGACGATAATGGTTTTCGCATTCCTATGAGCCAATAATTCCTAAGAGGCCCAACGTTTTCAAAGCAGCGAATATATTGTAAAATCAAGTTTTCAGGACAAATACGTCCCCCGGTTTGGGGGCTTTTACAATTTTACGTTCTTGAAACGTATGAGAAGATCGGGAAAGTGTCCAATGACTGGATTAAACGGCAGGAATACGAAATTGAACTGGACAAAGTGATCCACTTAAGGGACTCCAGAGACTTTATATAAGTCCCGATCAACCCGCATAAACTGATCCATTTATACAACAAAATCGGTACATAGTAGACACCCTTTAACCACTTTCGTATATCTTTACTTACATATAAATGAGCTTACAGTAAGTTATGCAAGACTTAATTAAATTAGAGTTTCAATATTTATCTACTTAGTAAATCGGTAAGTTTTATGACTAGACAATTTACAATAACTCCATTATTGACGTTAATACCTCTTACGTATTTTCGCACGTACCTGGCTCTATCGCGCAGGATTATATACAGGATACGTGTAGGATATATTTCTATTAATTGTTATTTCACTTTTTATATAGTTGTTTGTTGCTAGTTTTCTATGTTCTTTCTATCCCTTCATCTCTGCTTATTCCATCATTAGGCCGTGTACGTTTTTGCTATAACGTGACTGATGTGAATGATGAACATTTGTATCCACAACTAGCCCAATTCAGAAAAGATCTGCTCCTGCAAAATGAAGTTTTCCCAAGGGTACAAGAATTATATATTAATACACTTTGGTTAGTAGCCATCAAAATATTATAGTATTTCAAATTCAAAGCGAACCTTATTTCATAGTAGCGGACAATCTTGCAGACATAATATTCTGGTAAGTATTTTGGTATTCAGAATAAAGAATGTCGTTACAAAAATGTTGCAAAAAGGGTCATAGGAGCCTGGGGATGCACCAGATGTTGGTATAACTTCAACAGAATTACTATCATAATATAACACATATTGTGTCGAGGATATCTAAGACTTTTGAAAAGTATGTGTAAATGATATGTTTGCATAGTTCAGTCAGGTACATAGTTAAGCAGGGCAGATTTGTTGTTGTAGATCTGCAATCCCCAGATAGAACACTGCTCCACATAGGGTAAGACCGGGGAAGATGCCCCGCCTTTTTAAAAAATACAAAATTTCTGAAGAAAATGTAAAGGAAGCCTAAAAATGTGCGTTTTATGATAACTCGGTGTGTATTCTTTCATTTAAACATAAAAATTTATATAATAAGAAACAAAAACGTTGGTTTATGATAAAAAATTAAAAACAAAGCATTGGCCATCTTCCCCGGACTGTCAGGCAAAGATGCCCCACCAGTAAAGGGAAAGATGCCCCTACAAAAAAATACCATTTAACACCTAAGCACTACTAAGTATAGTAAAGTAAATACATTTTTCGCTAATAAATATAAAAATAAGCCTATAATAACTTCTATTTTTTCTTCTTTGTAAATATTTTTCCGCATAAATGGCAAAGATTTTCGAACTTCGAGCAAGTTTCGTGTGACCATCTCTTGCAGTGCAAACACTGAACCCACTCATCACTTTTTTTCGTGTTTTCATATTTCTCACCGCAACCCACACATACCAATTTTTTGCGTTACTCCATTCTGCATTCTCCTGCGTAGTGTTCTGGATGGAATATTAAAGGTACGCGAGGCTTCGTTAATTCCCATTAAGTTACTAGTAACAGCATGCACCGCATTGGATAGTTGTTGCTCTGTCCACTTTCCTCTGTCCGATGTACGCATGTAATTAGTCGGCATACTATAAATTTAAAAAAGAGGTTATTGTAAAAGGGGCATCTTCGACCTATTCAGCTAGGGCATCATCCCCGCTCGCCCGGTATAGATGCCCCACCCAAATATCAAATTCAAATTTAGCGCCAAAGTTTGAGAAGTTTGCATTAACACTAACCTACAATATGTATGAATGCACTATAAACCGAAAACAGCCATAAATGTACGCTAAGCTGATGTACGTGTTCAAGGAGAACACAGTGATAAATTTTACGAAGTTATTAAAATAAACTTTTGCAAATAACTTACCTTAACAAATTTTTGACTACACCGAAACACGACCACACATAGTCGGATCTGCACTAACAACGATCTTTGAGACACGCAGCGAAATCTATTGGTCAATAATAAAATTATTTCAGAGAGTCTTCTTCCCCGGTGGGGCATCTTCCCCGGACTTACCCTATATATCTGACAACAATATTATGAAAATATCAAAAAGGGACACAAAAAAAATCCGATTCATATCACTTGGATAAAACCTAGTACATAATATAATGCCGTATCTTTTCCCACCAAGTTCAAGTATTAACATGGAGACACAAATTTCCATTGGAATCCTTTTTTTTTGATAATCTGATGCTGGACGCGGTTCCGAAGACCTGCAGCCCGGGCATTTCTATGTCCAAAAGAGAATCGTTTCACGCAATAAAATATCAGAAGGTATAATAACTTTTTATTTCTACAATGTACGTCTCTCACTAACCCTTAATTCCATGCAACGAAAATCTTTTTAAAAATGTCTTAACTCGTTTCTTTAATTACCTCCTAACGTTCTCCCAATTATTTTTTACTTCATGAACGTGATGAACCAGACCCCGGTCCTCCCAAACGGAAAACGGAAATAAATTACCTACTATATACATTCTATATCTATCTATTATCCTATTTATACCATTTTTTTCCATTAATAAATTTTGTACTGGATGGATTTATGGGTAACAACTACTCAGAGAGCTAATACTTCTTCCTGTATTGAATTACACCTGCAAATCCGATAAGATAGCCATGGTCATTCACCAAAACCACCACCAGCCCTCTAGCGCCCAAGCTATTCACCCGATTAAAAAATCGTATAGGATATTTTTTTTGTAAAAATTCTCTAATTTATTTTTGTATATAGACTATTTTCTCAAAAAATGCATCGTTTTCGAGTTATAAGAAAAAATGTCAAAAAAGACGACATTTTGACAGTTTTCTTTGTTTGTCTCAAAGACACGGCACAATTTTCGAGGGGGCAACGTTCAAATTCGGATTCAGCACCCAAAAAACATGGGGAACGGGTGAGAAAAAGCTTCCAACTGGTTTCCGACACCAGATGATTGGACTAATATTGTTCGGGCCACTAGAGTTTGGTTTTAATAGTTATTTATGCAACAAGTGCAAAAATGTTTATTGCACGCAGGGGGTGATATTGAATCATAATTATTATAGAAGATTTAACTTCAAAATGCAGAGTAAGATTGTTGCAATAAATTAGGAAAACAATTATTAGTAATCAATTGAGAATCACGAATATTTTCATAGTTATGGCTCAACCAAAAATACGGTTGATCTGCACAAAAGAAAGAAACAGAGGCAAAATTGGTAATCCAGACATTTAAAATTTATGATATAGTCGACTTAAATATGATATAATAGTTTTGTTATTGTTGTTGTAATTTAGCTCTATAAAACATTGTTAATTCATGATATTTTACAATGTGTTCATGTTAGATAAATCAAGGACAATTGAACAATTATAGACCAGGGTCGATAATTTTTGTAACCAATAAAAATAATAGTAGGATGAAACCCATTGGAAAAGGAAGAAACCTTTATCCTATCCCTCCTATCCCTCCTATGAAATCCCCTTTAAATCCTATCTTTAATATTTAGAACAACTATTTTCGCATGTTTTTTCGGATTGGAGTTTTTTTCGTTTCTTTGCATTTTCTGAAAACATTTACCATAATAATGTATATTTTTGAACACCATCTGAAAGTAAAGATTTCGACGAACAAAAAGCCCACCGACCTTTTTAAAAAGGGAGATATTTTGACGCGAGAATTTTCGATTGAAAATTAGGGTGCTTTTTCGATAGTAAGTCAAAATAAGGTGAAAAAATAAATATTTTAAATCAAAAATATTACAGTGTATTTGGGACATAAAAAGGTAAGTTCTCGCCAAATTTCTTTAAAAAAAATTATTTGTAAAAGATAAAAATAAAAAACCAAAAACTTGGTTATTTGAATTCTTCACATCAATTTTGACGTTATGTGAAAAAAGTGATGCAAAAGTTGTAGATTTTTTTATTACCTACAACTTTGTCATTTAACTTTTTCCCATAGGACTTGTAGTTTTGCCGGAAATCGAGATAAACCGTTTTTTACCCTTAAAAACTCACCCCCTTCCATTAATTAATCAAGAAAATAATTGAAAAAAGTGCTTGCGTGTATGAAGAGATATTACTAATATTGTTACTTAAAGTTCAGTTCTGATATTAATTGACATGGAGATTAATTTCTCGGTACCAGCTAACATGGTAAATATGTCATGAAATGAAACGTTAAACGAAAAAAGTGTCCAACGCGACATAATAAAGTCGCTCCGTTTGCGGTGTATTATTTATTCAGTAGTTGCCGCCTACAGGTGGGCGTTGGGATAGTAGATAAACACTGATTTCATTAGCTTCTTGCTAAAAGACGACCGCTTAAATTATTAAGTCCCGCTTGGGGTCAGTGGTCTTGGAAATTGTACGTGCTTTGTGTATGTATTTAGTGGTGCCTTGTTATGATTATCGATTATTATTATAATTCTTACGATCCGTATCTCTAGGTAAACCCTGTTAAGACTAGGATATTGAATATTGTGTTATGATGGCATGGAAACTGCTTCAGCTAAGAAATACATAATAGAATTAACGGTATATTTGGCCATTATTTACGACATCCACTTCTGACATATGACGAAAATAAAAATACGTACTTAGAATACGTGACGTCAGTAGCAATACCCCGGAAACAATTTGATGGGCAAATGGTTCTAAGTGCAACGAAAAAATGTTTAAAGTTTTAAAAACCACCATTGTTATTGGGCTGTCATTTATTAGATCACCGGACTCTGCATCACACAACTCGTATAACCTGCACTGTTGCCAATAACTACTTATCGATTTCGTTCGATTTGTCGTTACATTTGTTGACTTGTTGATATTTTCCGTGCCCCTCTCGCACCTCTGCCAAATTTTCATTCACATCTATCCATTAAAATTTATGGTTGTTAGCTTTGCCTTGACCCACTTATATTTTTACACAGCCAGCAGTAATTTATCCATTGTTATATTGATCACAAATTACTTCTATTAATGTCAACTACATGTTAGAAAAAAAGAAAACGTTAAAAACGTCCAAGGGGATGTGTAAATATTTACCGTATATTTTAGAAAATTTATATGCGAAACAAATTGGTTCGTGATATTATTACCAGATAATGGCATAATACATTTACTTAACTCTAGACAGCTAAAACTCTATTTAAATTTGCTCTAAGCAGAAAGCACGATTGCATAAGGTACATATAGAGATTTTAAAATAATCATGTTTTCAACTTTATCAAAGCTTTGGCCTCTGGTAAAAAAATTGGTAGAAAATTAAAAGTAGACTTAGAGTAAAAACAATGAAAATTAATGTTTTGTTTTTAATATTTTAAATTGTCAAAACGTTGATATACAGAATTTATATTTTGAATATCGAACAAGGTAGAAGAAATCTTAACCATGATGATTGTGTTAAAGCAGTGATCCGCGATCGCGGAGGAATTAGTTACTAGTGCTCTGACCAGACTGGTGCTCTTCTATATGCCTATTTTGCCTTTTTTGAGTGAAAACTTTCTTATTTTGTATTTTACACTGGATTATTTTTATGGAAAATAGTAACTTTTATGAGTGATGGTAATAATGTTTGCAAAGCTTTTGCCAGACTGTATCTTGGTACACTTCCGAATAAATGTAACATTTTCAGTTTTTCAAGCGCTTTTATTAATTTCCTAACATGTTATTTATTTCATAGACATCAATTTGTACAATATCAAGGTTTCCAGTATTCCATATGTTTACATAACTCCCCGGAAGTCCACAGGGACAGGTCGTGGGTCCCTGTGGACTTCTTGAATGTCATTGGACTTCACTTCTGGAATTTTTCATTGTCTTTATAAGTGACTTCAACACTGACCTCAGTTGTTGAAAGTGTAATATCGTTTCGTTCACTAGGAAAGATCGGTGATAAACTACACAACACAACGTTGTTATTTAGAGTCAGTGAAAGATCTTGGCATTATTTTTGACAGCAAGCATTTTACCAAACATATAGATTCACTAATTTCTTCCTCATATCGAACACTAGGTTTCATTATTAGATGCCCGTGGTTTTTCTGAGACTTTCTCCTACACTCTACTTAACACATTTGTTCAAAATAGGAATATGCCAGTTTAATTTGGAGTTCATGTTATAAACTCATGATGCCAATATGGAAAGGATAGAAAGAAAATTTTGAAATTAGTTAGTTTTTTCTGAGGATCATATTTACCCTCCTAATACATTTTTGCTGATGGCAAACATTTAATTCTATTTAATTTGCGGGTAAAAATGAAAATGCGTTAAAAAGACGTTTCGCCTCAAGCCTAAGGCTTTTTCAATTATTATTTTTAGCATAACGACACTAGACGAATTTACATTTGAAAATTGTTTCGTTGAGCCATTTGTTGAGTTTGTGATGTTTTTGTCTATGCATTATTTGCTTATATTTTCAATGTTTAAGGATTGCGATGATAAGTACGATTTTGTTTTAGCACTATACATTTTATCAAAAATCAGCAAAATGCATTGCAACAAAATGCATTTTCCAATTTTCAGTTATTAAATCCCTCCCTGTTAGCCGCAGATGACTGTTAACTTCGAAGCACATGAGGTGTGAAAACCTCGATAAGGGTGTGGTCCAATAAAGTCCATTGCCCTAATCTGTAAAATTTATAAACCGTAAGATTAAAAAGCGGAAAGTTTAATGTTCCCTATCCGTTTAATAATTACCAATGAAGGGGTGAAAATGTGCTTACGGGTGTGGTTGAAAAATCAAATTAGACGACGCTTGGTTCATAAATCTTACATAGCATGTGCAGTTGGTGGCTAGTTGAGAAACATTAATTCATTTTGTTATGTTAAGGCACCTGAAAAATATAAAAAAATTAAAGCCGGAAAAGAATGTGTAATGAAGTGGGAATAATTTCCCCCTCATTACGTTAATTTCATGATAATTCATTAAGTATTAAAGTCACGTATTCGTATATTATAAGTTAATCAGATAATTTAGTCCGAAAAAATCCGTTTCTTTCTCCAGTCGTTTATTTAACTTGTCATGTATGTATCTAGGTATGTTTGTTGGGGTCAAATTTTGCAAGTGAATTTTAAAGTAGTTATCCTCAACCGATTGAGCTGAAATCTTGCATGCACGTTTAGTTTGGATGACAATGTCTGATTAGATAGGTGGCGTCATTTTACAAGCTTTTATTTAACTTGCTATGTATGTATGTATCCATCGATGTATGTTTGTTCGGGTCAAATCGTGCAACTGAATTTTAAAGTAGTTAGCCTCAACCGATTGAGCTGAAATTATGCATGCACCTACAGTTCGGATGACAATGCATGGCTAGCTAAGTCACGTCATTATATATCCAATATGGCGGACTATTTATTTTTTATGCACTTCCATAACATGGGTATCAAATGAAAGGGTTTATTGAGAAGAATACAAAATAAAATCACGTCACTATAAATCCAATATGTCGGGCTAGTTATTTTGTATGCACTTCCATTATATGCGCATGAAATGAAAGGGTTTGCCGAAGAGAGTACGAAAATAAAATGACCTCACTCTAAATAAAATATGGCGGTCCCAAAGATGATGGATTAGGTTTTTTATGCACCCTCATGATATGGATATCAAATGAAGGGGAAAAGGAGTTTAAGTGGAAAAAAATCAAAATGACAGAAAACAAGATGGCTACTATACCAATTTTAAAGAGCTATAACTCGGCAAAGGCTCGAACAAATGTTGTAAGGACCGACAAGTGTCAACTGCTGGCGATAAAATAAATTCAAGATGGCGGATCTAAGATGGAGATGAAAAACTTAGTTGCTCCAATCCGTCTAAAATGTTATTATCCCGGGGTTCTTGGAGTCCCCGATTACGATTTAGGAGTCGAATTGTTCCGGTCAAATCTTGCAACTGAATTTCAGAAGTATGCACGCCTTGACCTTTAAAACAAGCAACAAGCTTTTATATCATATAAATTGTGTAACGTAATAAATGGATGGGTTTAAATTAATTTAAAATTTATTTTCTTCTTTTTAAAGATTAGCTGTTCATTACTTTTAAATTGTACATTCAGTTCTGTTTATAGTCAAGCGATAAACAACTTCGTTCGGGAAAGCGCGTCTTGTAAATACATTTCCAGTACCAGGAAACACTCATAGTATAACATGACTAAGTTATGTGCTATAAATCACATGCCCGCCAGAGCAGCGCACACAAGAAACGAAGCTCATAGGAAGGAGATTCGCGTAGAAAGGGAAAATACCGTCAAAACAATGCTTTAAAAGCAGCTCCCCTGCAGTAAATTATTCAGTATGAATCTCTATTTTGCAGCGCCTTCTACAACAAGTTGAACACCGCCCCGTGAAAACAGCCCAGAAGACGTAAGTTCACTTGTTGAAACGAGAAAAGGAACACCGGGTACCGCATTCTTCATAACTTCGACGCGAGTGAGCAGTTTCGACTACTTTCCTGCCCCCGCATATCCTTTGCACTCATGAGCCGGGAGACTACGAAGATACCACTCACTCATGTCATGAAAGTGGCATCAGTTTAATACTATAAGTACGTTAAGAATACCCTGAGTTCCTGGACTCGCCTCCATATACACTATTGCTTATTTCCTACGAACGCTTATTTTACAATCACCGCCATTTTAGGTCCCCGTCACGTATACTGCCATTTTATATCCCTAAGACCGTACCCTTGTATGCTAGCATCCTATTTCTATTCCTAACGCTTTTAAGTACCATAATCAAGCTTGACCGTATGCAGACTGAATCACCTGTAGATATATGTACCTATCCAATCTGATAAAAAAAGATAGAATTAGAAGTAGATGTATTGAGACTAATAACAAATCTGTTATAACCATTCACCTGTGTATTCCTTTAGATAGGGTAATAAAAGGTATATCAGTAAATCAAGTGACCCCTGGTATTACCGCCCGTCTCCACTCACATCTACTGGATGCCCCTGCAGTACTACCTGTAGGAAAAAGTGGCATATCTACACTATAAACAGATATTGGCACCAGAGACAAAACTAAGCTTGTACTTGTAAATATAAAAGAATGCGATATATATGGGTTAAAATAGGTTCGCGGAAAAGTTTATTGTCTTATCACAGTTTATTTTCCTGTACAGGAGCCCTTATTTAAATATTGTATTCGACATTCACATGATTCAAACTTGATTTTGAAAGGGTAAATGCATAAACACTTCTGTCTATTTGGTAAGTGAAATGCAATCCATATTCAAACGTATTAAACGTAAATTGTAAAAAAAAGTATAGCTGGATTATTTATTAAATCAAGTATGTGTTTATAGTAATCAGTAAAACATAAAACTCGAATTGTGGTACTTATGAAGCAATTTTCTGACATCTACATGTTAATGATACCATCAAACCATCAAGATAGTATATGTCATTTTCAGTGGTGCAACTATAGCGAGTAAGTTCGTTATATTGCACCGAAAACTTTTCATAGTTTGGGTTATTAAAGTTAGTATGTATATGAAATTTTACGTTGTATAATGCAAACTGATTCATTTATGTCGCTTAAACCCGCAAAATTAAAACGTTTAATTTCGCTATTGTTTCTGCAGGATGAAATTGTTTGTGTCTCGGTTCTGTTAATTAAAATGGTACATTTGAGTCGACATAATACTATGTAATTCTCTGGTGCAATAATTCTATTTGTGAAATAAAACATGAATTAACTAAGTATATAAAGACAGGTAAAGCACTATATTTTGCAACGTAGTACTGAGTTGGAGATTAGAAAGTTTATTTTTCATTTACTTGTTGGCTTTTCGAAGTATTGCGTTTCCACAACATGCCTAGCGTCATTCACCATCGCAAAGTTCTGAAATGTTTCGCCCTATAGATCAAGCTTCAACTATCTAAATTGATACATACTGACATATAAGATAAAAGCCACTAAGAGTTACAGTCGAGCTTTAACTGCTGATATTCTTCGAATGTAGTGATCGTTATGTTAGATTTTGGTGAGTTAGAATTATCAACAAAAATTAGTGAAGTTAAGGAACCTAGGAGAAAAAATTTACAGATCTTGTATCTTTCCCAAGTATCTTTAAGCGTATTGAAAATATCAGATACCCAGAAAGCCAGAAAAATGAAAACAAGGTGTATACAGGGGAAGTAAAAATTTAGTACCTACCTACTTCACAAAAAATTTCCTATCGTGTTTCAAGCCTGCAAAGTAAGAAATGACAACATTTAATTTTTTCAGAAATTAAAATAATCCATACTAAAGCTGGTGCAAATTTATACCAAACTAAAAACCAAAAAAAAAATCTTTGACACGTACCAATTTTTTTAATTTTCTGACGTGTTTCGATTCCTCTCTTGCTAAAAAAAAGGTATACCATATTTCAATCGATATCTTACACCGTCTTTTAGGAATACTGCAGCATTATAATAAAAAATACATTAAAATAAAAATAATGAAGTAAGACTTAAAAAAAAGTTTCGGTGGGAAGAAAATATACCTAGAACTGATAAGCATAATGTTGAATATATGCACATTTGATAATTCTTTAATATAAATTAATGATGCATTAATAAGTAATAATTAATGCAGATACTGGTGAAAATCGTTTGTGAAAATAAAAAGGTTTTCTGTATATTGCACAATTTTTGACAAGCACTATATTTATAATTTTGGCCTTTTCCCTTTTATATAAGATACCCTCTTCAAAATAATATCTCTCGCCTTTGTCGACAGAGTTAAAACATTATGGATACATCAAACCATGAAATAATGTAAATTTTATGTTCAATAAAAAGTCCCAACGCTTGTAACATTGCTCATGCACACATCTCTATGGGTTTCAAGAGTAATACAAACGTCAACCGGCAACGATGAATCTGATTGGTCAATGTCTATTTATATTAATATCAAAGTTATTTATCGGCTCAAAAATGTAAAACTCACATAATCGTAATAGACAAGTCTCAACAAAATTTATGTAATATAACATCCCCATAAACTATGTGTATTTAGAAAGAAAATTGCGTAAGCTGCACGTGAAAATGGGGCCTCGAGAGCTGTAATATAGAAGCAGATAAAAGAAAGACATGACGGCTGTATTGTGAATATTGAAATGACATTACGAAAGGTAAATGTGATTATTGTCTATAGTTTAGAAGTGAAATTTAAACTGGGTGTATGATAAATTATGGCATTTAAAGGTAAACCTAATTAATTTATAAAAATAGCATTGATGTGATTGGCCAGAGTTGTCAACAAAGATAAAACAAGAAGCTGACCTAATTGAACTTCCTCTAACGGACCAGAGAGAACTCATGCTCAGCAGTGAACTTCCATACCTACAAGAATTAAATGTTCATAGAACTGGCGCCCAGGGAAAAAAAGCACTAGGGTGGAGACAGTGTAAATATATTGCAAACTTATCAGGTGTCTCTCCGTTGTGCATTCACTGCATGTTTTCAATCGGACATTAATGAATAGTATTCTATAGATTATTACAATATATATATATATATATATATATATATATATATATATATATATATATATATATATATATATATATATATATATATATATATATATATATATATATATATATATATATATATCGTCTAAATAATCAGTCGCAGCGCACTCAGCTCATCAAAGCGATTTTACAGAATGTGGTTGTGATTCGAGCCGAAGTCTCAGTAATAACAATAATAATAATATATATATAATTTATATATATATATATATATATATATATATATATTATATATATATATATATATATATATATATATATATATATATATATATATATATATATATATATATATATATAAATTATATATATATTATTATTATTGTTATTACTGAGACTTCGGCTCGAATCACAACCACATTCTGTAAAATCGCTTTGATGAGCTGAGTGCGCTGCGACTGATTATTTAGACGGCAAATCCAATTACCTACGTGTGCTCGCATCCATTCCTGGATGATATACATAAAGCTTTATCGAATGACGAATCGAAACACTATGAAACCTCAGAGAAATGATAATGGATACAAAATTAACAGTGACGTCTCACGGCTTGGTGAATGTAGCGCTATTTTAAACAAAATCAAATTACAGCACATTCATATTATATTGCAAACATGAGATGTCACTCTTGACTTTTGCAATATTGGCTAGATTATATCCTAAAACACAGGGCCATAAGGAACTAAAACGTGCACGGGTTTTTATTGCAGGAATCGGTCAATGGGTCATTTAAGAAGAAAACCCCGCATAGTGCTATTAAATTAGAGGAAGGAAATTGAAGATAGAGGTAAAATGTACCATTTTTAGTATTTTGAATATATTTCGCAAACGAATCAAAATTTCGATATACTTTATATGAGACCTTTTGTAGAGAATTGAATTTCCCATCGAAATGGCTTATTTAAAAAAATTATGCCGAAAATGTTGACACAAAATGAATAAGAAGACAAATATTTCAGTTTTTATATTTTTTTTTTGCCTATAACTTTTTTTGAGTTTGGCCGTGTCGAAAAATTTTTGGGGTCAAAATTGAAACAAAATATTCTGCCATATTTGGTTCAATTTTTACCCCAAAAATGTTTCGAGACTTCGGCATTTTAAACTCGTTCGTTAATATCATCCTAGCTATCAGAAAAAACATCCAACAATATGCTGCGTATTTTGTTCCGTTCCTTATATTAAAATATCCGCCTCACGTTTTATAATTACATTAGTATAATATTTTCAATCAGAACTGCAACTATTTGCGTTCCGGCAGACATTGTATTGATTTAAATTTGAATGGATATTGAATATTTATAGCCGATATAATAAGGTTTTCAGAGAACCCTGCTATTTATACCCTATACCATTAACTAAATTTTACATAAGATGTTTCTTAGTAATTGATATTCCGTTTGGGACACCGAACTTATTTTTGTCGTAAAATACGTCACTTGATTGAATTTTTTCTCCCAGAGAGATACATCGTACAGGGAGAAATAAATAATATTTATACAGTCATTTATGTGTTAAAAATAGTAATGGAAAAGCATCATCATGAAAATTCTGTTTTAGTTTCAACGAGAAATTTTATATGAGCACCACAAATGATAAGTTTTTATTCGAAGGATCAAAAAGGTACAAAACTACACCATTCTTGATATAGGACATGTCAATTACCAATATTAAGTAAGACCACTTAAATTAAGTCCAATAAAAACAACGTATGCAGAACAATACGTATAGTTCTATTCATTAAAAAAGCGTATAAGTATCTACTGGAATGAGAGGCGAGCTTTATCATTTTTGTATAAAGCCGGCTTGTCACATGTCATAGGTTCTCAGAAATCAAATCATTAGCATCGGGTATCAGTGAAATAAATAAGAAAAATTGAATTATGTATATTGAATTATATTTTTATGTAACAGTTTTATAAAAATTCCAACAAAACAAAAAACAATAACAAGAATATTTAAAATAAAATCTAATATTTAGTCATATAATCATCTTTTTAGAGTTCCGTACCAAAGTGTAAAACGGGACCCTATTACTAAGACTCCGCTGTCCGTCTGTCCGTCTGTCCGTCTGTCCATCTGTCACCAGGCTGTATCTCATGAACCGTGATAGTTAGGCAGTTGAAAATTTCACAGATGATGTATTTATGTTGCCCCTATAACAACAAAAACTGAATAAAATTAATATCTAAGGGGGCTCGCATATAACAAATTGTTGCTTGCGAATGTATGCTAATAAATGCCGGAGTCGCCGGTCGGACGAAATTAATTAAAAGCTTGTGTGATTTTATAGATTTTTTATCGGATTTAGCCAATTTTTTATTCTATTACTTGAGCCAATCTATTCGGCATTGACTGAATTATATTACATTTAATGTGGATCATTTCCCTTAATTCGTTTGAATTTTGTGATCTAAAATTTCTTTTATATATTTTTTTTACAATTAAACCCCAAACATTTTCTATCGGCTTAATATCGGGACTATAATTAGGAGATGGCAGCACTTCCACATTATGAGTTTGAATCCACTCCGTTACAGCATTGGCGGTGTGAACTGAACAATTATCTTGTTGATAAATTAAATTATTATTGGGATACATTTGTTCCGTATTACGTTGAGCATTACGTTGTCTAAAATGTTTATATAGTTCAGAGCATTAAACCTTCCCTCAACTCGCCAACCAACACCAGGTCCATGGACACTTACCCAGCCCCATACATTTACAGAGAAACGTCCAGATCTAAAAGCAACGGAGCTAGTTCAAACCTTGTATTGTCTGGACGATAAACACGAATTTGGCCGTTATAAGCCGACTGGAATGCCTTATCATCAGTTAAAACGACGATGTTCGAAAATTGAGCGGTATACATAGTTCATTGCAAAAATTAACCTTGATTGCCGCCGTTCTACAGCGAGTAACATTTTTTTCGCAGCTGGACGATTGTTTAACTCATATTACTTGACCTTTCTGCTGGAGGTAGGTTGAAAGCCAGGAAATTCAGTATCAATCACAGCATCCCTCGTTGTTGCAAATGGATTCTCTCTTAAGTATCCCAAAAAACAACATCCTGGTTGGAAATTTTGGGACGACCTTAACCAACTTTTCTCCTTAAGGCTGAGATTTTGTAGAGTGAGAGGCAAATAGATGCATTTATTTTGGTTAATAAGTATAAATAATTAAAAAAATACAAAATATCTGATTATCAAATTAGGTGCATTCACTAGCTATTATCATAGTGATAATTATAATATAAACTTTTTGTCCCAATATTTTCTTATACATCTGTTCTGTGCGCTTGCAATGAAAATAGTGTGATTTTAACAATAAAAATGCAAATTTTCATTTCTAGCGCACAGAACAGGCTTATAGGAATATTTTGGGACAAAAAACTTATATTATAATTATCACTATGATAATAGCTAGTGAATGCACCTAATTTGATAATCGGATATTATGTAGTTGTTTAATTATTTATATTTAATCAAAATAAATGCATCTATTTTCCTGTCGCTCTACAAAATCCCACCCTTAAGGAATCTTCCCCCTCCCAGCGTTGCTTAATTTTTAATATAGTTTCCTTATTTCTGTTATACAACTGTGCTATAGCTCAAATAGACACTATTTGAGCTTTTTAAAGTTCAGATAAATGACGAGGCATTTTTATTTATCTACTGTCAAAGTTTGTCAAACGCTACCTCCATGTGCTGTTCAATTGAAAGTAAACGACTCTTATGAGAAATTTTGGAAATTTTCTCATTGTGAAGCAGGCTTTTGTAAACAGATCACATTCAAAATTATTTTAGGTTGAAGTATCTCTCAGTTATAGGGTGACAGTATTTTATATACAGTATTTATTAAGGAAAATCTATATGGTAAGGACGCGTCTTGTAAAATAATTCATTAAATTAACAAACTAACTGAGAACTTAAGAAAATTACTATGAATTAATATTTGGTCCAAGCACCATTCGCGTTTATAACTTTTTGAAGCCTATAACTCATAGACAACATTAGTGTCCTGGTGTAATCCTCGCCAATATTTTCCCAGGCATTTTCAATCGCCAACCACAGTTCTTCTACGTTCGCTGGTCGGAAATTTCTGCTATACATGTTTTTTTCCATTTGTGTCCATACATTTTCTATCGGATTTAAATCCGGCGACTTAGAGGGCCAAGGCAGAGTGATAATATGGTTTGTATTAAGCCATTCAGTAACAACTCGTGATTTGTGAATAGAGGAATTATCCTGAAATATAAATTTAATTGAATTATGGAAAAAGGAAAGAGGAAATAAAACTATTTTCCTGCTGGAAAGTGAAGTTCTCGGGATATAAAATGGAAACGGAAGGTAACATAACATATTCCAAAATGCGAGCGTAGCTTTGACCAGTAAGACGCTCTCTGATTCTCCAAGTAACACCTGCTCCTTGGCAACATATCCATGCCCACACGTTGATAGAGAAGCGACCACTACGAGCTGTAGGATTTATATAGCGCTCTTCATATCGGCAATTTCTTGGTCGGTATACACGCACAGAGCATCATAGAAGGATTGAAAAACTTTTTCGTCTGAAAAAATTGTGTTGTTCCAAAAGTCCTGTGGCACACCGACAAATTGGTTGGCAACGTTTAACCTCTGCTCCTTATGCCGTGGCAACAGAGCAACTTTATTTGCAGCCGAAAAATTCTTCAGTTCAGATGCTCTGATACGCCAATGCCTTGCATTTTTGATAGCATATGTCATGTGATAACCTCCAGTAACAGTCATTTACATCAGCCGGTTTTACACAAATATAATAAAGCTCGCCTCTCGTTCTAAAACTTGTACGCTTTTTTAATGAATACACCTGCATACTAATATACACAGAAACAACTTGGACAATTATACTATCTGTTAAAATATTCATCCACAGAATAGAAAGCCTAGGGCAGAGGCATTTCTTTAAATCACTTTTATAAACTCTTTCATGGATATGTTAGTTTTCAAGAATCATAGAAAGCACTAAATTACATATCGTCAAATGATTTTGCAATATCAATATTTTGTTAACAGTATTGGTCAGTATTAACTTCTCTCAATGAATTATAGGTTTAACAACATGGTTTCCTTCATTCGATATCAACTATTACGAATATTTGTGCCCGAAATGCCAGGCATAATGTAGGGGATTTATTAAATAAGTATGCCTCAGAGGAATGAAATGTGAAGCTAATTGTTCTCATTAGAGGAACTTCATGCTTCATAGTTGTCAGAAATAATGAAGAAAAATGGGGCGGTTAGGACAATATTTAAGCGTGTTATATAAATAAGTCGAGGTGCTTCGAAGGAACCAATGCTACCGTTCATTATATTTATAATTAGTTGTGCAACAAAGGTGGTCTACAAAATTAAGCCTCGCTTTAAATATGATGTTTTGAATGCCACATGCAGATGCTAGCCGGTATATTTTTATTTGGAATGTCTAACTTCTTGTTTTAAATACTAACGATGTCGCAGCAGCGAATAAGCGCAAACAAAATATTATACCGCAGATCTAGTTTGTCTATTATCAAATAGTGAAGTGGATCTGGAAAGAAATCTGGGTCGAAAACGGACAACTCGAATTAAATTTTTTTTTCACAATCTACAAATCGTTTTGAATGCATATCTGGGCGACTTTTGAGTTAACAAAAAAAAAATTGATATAATAAATGAATACGAGTACAACAAAATTTACAAACTTATTTAAAGCTGAGCGAAATCGGATAATTAGTTCGCGAGATATCGCGAATCGTAGTTGCGAAAATACGAAATATCATATTGACTTTTCATGAAGGGGGAATGAGGGCAGGGGGTGGGGGCAATATTTTTTCAGTCTACATTTTTTTTTCGAACTCTAATTCTAGCCCAACTAGATCAAAATCGGATGATTGTGAGGGGATCTAGGGAAAGTTTTTGCTATGTGGAACGGAGAGTAGTGGGGACATACACATATGCTACATATTATTTTTAAAAGTTTATTTGACCAAGAGCACAAACACACAATTTTTTGCAAGTCATAAAATATACAAATATATTGCTTAAAAAAAACTATAAATACACATGTCACAGTCAAAACAATAATAATTCACAAATTATAAAACAAGTGGCGTAAAACGTAAGAATTACACAAATATGTATTTAAAATACCAAAAGGAAGTGATATCCATTACCCAAATCATGTTTCATAACATCAAGTAAGTGGCAGCAAATAAATTGACAGAAATTCTGATATTTCAACGCCACAGGCCAACGCCAACGCCAACGCCAACGCCAAAGGCATCTGCGGTAAGGGACATTTATGGACGTGGGTAGTTAGCGTGGTGGTAAACCAAGGAGTTATAACGTTAGACTGACTTGATTTGAAGAAATTTGACAACTTTGACAGCCGATGAGATATAGAGAGATAGAAGTAAAATAAAGTTTTAGAACACAGCATTTTTACTGGAGATTTAAAAATCTCAAAATTGCAAATATCGCAAAACGTTATAACCGTAACTAATCGAATCCTAAAACAAAAGGGACTTTAATTATACGTAATTTGGCGTTAGAAATATAAAATGTTCAGTTTAAACTAAAAAAAAATATGGCGGTCTGCGGTACACCAAATATAACGGAAGAAATGAAACGCTTTGTATTTTATTTTTTTTAGTTATTTTAATTGTAGAATGTACCTCAGATCCTGCTCTTTCTACATGTCAAAAAAACAAGCGTGGATAGTAAAAACTCATATTGAGAAAAAGTTATAAATACTCTTACGAACTCATGCATATGTCAAATTATAACTCAGAAACGTTTGTATAACCTCACTAAATAAGAAGTTAAATATTATGCTTTCGAAAACTTTAGCGATGCTACATAACTTTGAGATTGGTCTGTAGTTTTCTATTTTATGTTTATTCCCAGATTTAAGAACTGGCACAACATAAGCAGTTTTCCAAATTGCTGGAAAACTACCTTCCTGTAGCGATTTATTAAATAACAAATGAAAAGGTTCTATTAAGTTATTACAACATTTTTTAAGAAAGATTGTTGGCAAATTATCTGGACCTGGCCCTTTGTTTGATAGTGATTTAAGTCTGTTCAAGATACTATCTCTACTGATATAGTAATTGGAAACATTTTTAGAATTATTATTGGGTTGGTACGGAATATCATTAATGCTATGAGATGAGACAAATATTGAAGACAAATATTCAGAAAATGAATTGCAAATATCTTGCCCTTGACAAATAATTTCATTGTTATATTTTATGTTGTTTGGAATGCCACTACCACACCATTTTTTATTTTTTATAAATTGCTACAAATATTTTGGATTAGATTCTATATTGGTTTCAACAGTAGGTATCTAGATATTTTTTATAATCCTCTTTAATTAGATACTTAGAACGCCCCCTTAGTAGCTTAAAGGTTAAGTAGTTCAAATCATTGCCATATTTTTTCCAACGTGTGTGATATTTCGTTTTTTCTTTGATATCTTTAATTGTAGATAAAGAGTACCACGAAGGAAATTTACTACGATATTTATTACTGTATTTTGGTACATGAGGGTCTATCAATCTATTAACAATAGAATAAAATTTAGAAGTGGACTCAGTATTTGAATTTGAAAGTTCAATTCCTCAATTAATAGTATGAAACTGATTGTTGATTGCTTCCAAGTCTGCACGATTAAAATAATTGTACTTATACCTATTATTAAATAATTTCTTTCCTGTAAAACTGATATCAATATAAAATTCGAGAGTGTTGTGATGATGGTCCTCCTTGATAAGGGGTGTATGACAAATCTTTAATTTCTTTATTCTGCAGTTGTTATTAAAAATTAGATCTAAAGTATTTCCAGACACGTTGACATTACTGTTATATTGATAAAGTCCTGAAAAGGAGATAGTATCGAGAAATATGCTAGAACGTTGGTCAGCCAAATATTTTGCCTTACAAAACTCATTAGGTGGATCAATAGACCACTTTATACCAGGTAAATTAAAATCACCACAGGTAATGAACATGTCATTTGGATTATTTACAATAATATCAGTAAGCTTGGACCAAAACAAATTTAGCGCCACCCGGAGGAATATAAACAGAACCTATATGGAATTTCGTTGCACTATTATCGCTAGAGATAACTGTTACCAAAAATGCTTCAGAAAGCCACGAGTTTTCGGTGTAACTAATAAGTTACTTGTTCAGGGCAATAATTACTCCACCTCCCTCTAATTTGGATGAAGATGTTCCACGATTACGGCGATGGACACGGTATTTATCCGATAATAACTTTGAGCTATACACTGATTGGTTTAACCAAGTCTCAGTTAAGCAAATTATGTTTTGTTCACATATTAAGCTATTTTTATATATGATGGAGGACATAAATTTTAGTCCGCGTACGTTTTGGTACAACACTGAAATTGTATCCATATTAAAGTTATTACTGCAAGTCGAGATGCGTGAAAAGTTTTTGTTGGGTAGATCTATTTAATTTTACTTATGTCCTCCTCGTTAAATATCTTGATTACCCTAGATCTGTCATTTTTTCTAGTGCAAACCATTCCATCGCGAACCCAAACATACTTAACGTTATTACTTCTAGCTGCTGCTTCCTTAGATTTTTTTAGTAACGTTACGTTAAATGTTCATTTGTATAAAGTTCACTCGAGATGTGGACGATTTCCAAATATTTCCTTGAATTACTAAATTGGCGACGTGCTACTTTATATGCTGCAAAAATTTTGTCACGTTTCTGCTTAGATAAAAATTTTACAACAATTAATTTAGCCTTGTTAGGTTCATATTCAGAAACTCTGTAGGCTGTACCAACATCAGAGACCTCTATAGGATTTCCAATATTATCCCCAATAGTTTTTAAAATGAGTAAAATGTTTTCATTTTCCTTTTCGGGAACACCTTGGATTTCTATATTATTAGCCCTAATTTGTTGTTCAACACTATCTAATTTTGCATTTAACTTTGCACAAATTCAATTCAAATGCGGTAATAGAATCGCTACAAAAACTTAATGTTTCATTAATTGTATCTTAATTGATCATTAAGATACAATTAAACAGCAATTATTGTTGATTAGCTATACTATGCATGAGGCGCATCCTCACTTTTGCCTGCCTATTTTGCTTGGAATGTGTTACGTAGCAGACAGAGACTGCCCCGTCATTTTATAGCGAAACCGCCAGAACCCGCCTAGCTGCAGCCAGATCCGACATTGTTTTAAACTGAAGTTAGTTGGTGGTGAACAACGATCGTCAACGTGGTTATATAATGAAGGCTGATATGATGCTCGAGGGGACAGTAACCGCATCCACCCTCCAGAATACGCCATTATCACTCTCTCCATTTTAAATCCAGTTAAATTAGAAAATCAATAAGTATGCTCCGGGCATGAATTTATGCTTTTTAACTATGAAATGAGCCCAACCACATGCAACCACAATATTGTCATTATCGTTTCCTCCAATCCAGCTACATCAGAATGAGTTACTCGGCAAATAAGTGAATGTTAGACTGTTTTTTTTTAGATTACTTTTAGTTCAGTTTAATAAGTCTACTAGCTGGTAGTAATCTAATAGAGTTGCAATATGTAACAGAAAATTTAACTTTTATATTGCCCAAAGCGTTTGATGTTGTGCAATATTTAAATCCGGTGCGTCTAATTCCAACTTTCCAGCCCTACCGCACATATCTGTAAGTGATGGATTGAAAATGTCAAATTATACTTGCATAAATGTAGATCGACTTTACATCTGTGGTCAGCCCCGGGAGAAACGGTTGTGGTCAGTGGGTTTGTCATAAACTTTAATAAATGCAGAGTATCTCGCCCGTATTTTGCTGGCCTCTGAAACAAGATATTCGACGACTGACTGGTGTCAAATAAAGTTTGGAACAAAACACGCCTGCCGTAGAGTTTGAACGCTTCAACATTTCAGATATTCTCTGGGAAAAGATATGAATTATTTGTTTGCTAATAAATTGTTGATAGACCGATCAAATGCTGTCGCACTCATAATTCTTCTTTCCAGTTACTTGCTCGTCTGCACAGAAGGTTATCTTTGTTAATATAAATCTGTCAATATTTCAGTCTTTTCAGAGAATCAGTCTTTTTGATTATTATTAACATTTGAAAGGTATAATGTAATAGTGTATTACGTAATAAGTGTTGTGTTGTAGCATTTTATGCACTAATAGAAAATTTATGTATTTATCTACCAAGAGATTTTTTACCAAGCTGTGCAATTTTTTCACCATGCGTTATAGCTCACGTATTTCGTATGGAACTGTGCGATTTTTTTACCAAGCTGTGCAATATTATTACCGTGCGTTATAGGAATCTAACATTAATCGTAGACGGGTTTTTGAGCATATATATTTCGTACGTAAATTAATTTATTTTTAAAAGTACCAGGCCAATAACGTTTTGACTGATTGTTGTACGTATAATCAACTTTGTAAAATTATCGCTCTGAAAGGCTCCAGAAAACCATTATTTGAAATAGCGGCAATATTTTTTAATCTCGCTGAGTCTCTTATAATAATACAAAAAAATTACACACCTTGATTAGTTACACAGTTCTTATGTGTCAAAATAACAATATGTATCGATTTGTGGTGATGGCTGGTAGAAGTTTAGGATGAGTATGATCATATGCTGAAAATGAAGCATTTATTATACCTAATTGAAATAATCACTCACTAGCAGCTTCAGGCAAAACTTGCGAAACTTATTTTCAAAAGGAGATGTAGAGAATGGTTCTCGCGCAATACCAAAACTGATGATTACATGGTTCAGTTTCGTAATATATGCTATATTCAAGCAATTTTTGTGTTAAAATAACTGTAGTATATGCTGACTACGTGATATTGGTTGTGGTTGGCGCCGATTGCGAAACGTACATTGAGATGATGGTCAGTCATTTCGTCAATCGTGATTGATATTGTACGATATGTATTGCGAAAATGGAGATAAAAGATTTGTTTCAATTAAACCAAAACTAACATAAAACAAAATATTTATATTAATTATTTAATTAATTTGGAAATACTTAAAATGATACATGTCTTAATACTTGCAGAGCGAACATCAGAATACCTCATCATATATTTTTGCTATTTAATTTAAGCACTTAATAATGAAACTTAATTCTTAACGGGTCTTAAGTCTTAATGGAACCAGTTACGTACGTATATAAACATATCGCAGTTCTTTCATAGCGCATCTATTTTATTTGAGCATAACAATAAATACCTAACTAGGTAAGATAGTTAACCTCCAATGTCTCCATGAAGGTCTTCGAATTCAAAAATACGTTTTAATTAAACGTACAGTGCCGTTCAATTGAAAGTAAACGACTCATGAGAAATTTTGGAAATTTTCCAGATTGTGAAGCAGGCTTTTGTCAACAGATTTGAAACAGATCACATTCAAAATTATTTTAGGTTGAAGTATCTGTCAGTTATAGTGTGACAGCATTTTATATACAGTATTTATTAACAAACTAACTGAGAACTTAAGAAAATTACTATGAATTAATATTTGGTCCAAGCACCATTCGCGTTTATAACTTTTTGAAGCCTATTTCTCATAGACAATATTAGTGTCCTGGTGTAATCCTCGCCAATATTTTACCAGGCATTTTCAATCGCCACCCACAGTTCTTCTACGTTCGCTGGTCGTAAATTTCTGCTAGACATGTCTTTTTCCATTTGTGCCCATACCTTTTCTATCGGATTTAAATCCGGCGACTTAGAGGGCCAAGACAGAGTGTTAATATGGTTTGTATTCAGCCATTCAGTAACAACTCGTGATTTGTGAATAGAGGAATTATCCTGAAATATAAATTTAATTGAAATATGGAAAAAGGAAAGAGAAGAAGAGAAGTTCTCGGGATATAAAATGGAAACGGAAGTTAACATAACATATTCCAAAATGCGAGCGTAGCTTTGACCAATAAGACGCTCTCTGATTCTCCAAGTAACACCTACTCCTTGGCAACATATCCATGCCCACACGTTGATAGAGAAGCGACCACTACGAGCTGTAGGATTTATATAGCTCTCTTCATATCGGCAATTTCTTGGGCGGTATACACGCACAGAGCCATCATAGCAGGATTGAAAAACTTTTTCGTCTGAAAAAATTGTGTTGTCCCAAAAGTCCTGTGGCACACCGACAAATTGGTTGGCAAAGTTTAACCTCTGCTCCTTATGCCGTGGCAACAGAGCAACTTTATTTGCAGCCGAAAAATTCTTCAGCTCATATGCTCTGATACGTCGTCTTGCGGTTTCCACCGAAGCAGGAAAATTTGTTAAGAAGCAGGCAGTCACTGCTGTATCAAAAGAATTCTTTCGGAGGTGGTCAAAGACGAGTTCGTCTTCCTCCATAGTACTGAATTTCTGACGGCCCCTTCTATGGACGTACTCAACAGTTCCTTCTGCATTCCATTTTTGCTTAATTTTGTAAATGCAACCTTTACTCACATTCAAAGTATCTGCAACTGCTTGCATTGACCATCCGTTCTGCAGTAACATCACAGCTCTCATTTTTTGCGGTTCAGTTAAGCGCGGCATAATAATAATTATTATTATTATTATAAGAAAAACTTCAAAATATAGAATAATTATTAGTAAACTGACACTGAACGGCACTGTACCTGTTTATTAAATGTACAGGTAACTGATAATCTTTCAGAAAATTAATTCATATTTATTATTTAAGCAAAGAGAATTTCCAGAGACTATTTCCCTCGTCTTAATTTCCACCAATCATAAACGCGCAATTTTGAATTACAAATGGTTTCTAGATGGAAAAACTGTATGACAGCACCTGTTACCAGTTGTTTTTACGAGTTTACCCGCGGCAAAACTTGACAGCTATTGTCACCAAAAATTACAATACCTTTGATAACAAGTAATTATGGTCTCCTAAGACACCAGAAAACGACGCCATCGCCACTCATGCTTCTTGTTAAAATATTAACTAGCAACGTGTTTTTTAGATTTTTTTCGGACAAATTAGATGCTCTTATGATATTACTTACGATAATAAATATTTATGCATTAATAAAACTCGAGGTAAAACTATTATCCACTGTATCATATATTTCACCATACCTCTTTTGCGGTGTTTTAAGACTAGGCATGAAACTGTCAACATAAACCTATACAAAATTTCCACTTTAGTGATCACCGCTTCACCGCTGAAACTCTAGTGGTTTGTTGAAAAGTAAGAGAATGATATTCACATTATATGAATATTTTATATTTATGCACGGAACAGCTCTGCTTGGACATCTACTAGAATACTTCGTATAATGGATATGCATATAAAATTGCATAATGCATATCAAATTCCGGAGCTCCAAGCATTTCAGCAATTGAATGCATTAAGTTCTACAGCATTTTCCAGTAAGCAACAATTTTTGTGATATAAAATAAACCTTATTTAATCTTCATACTTCGACTTGCTATCCTATTTTTACTACTATAGCCATCACGACAAACTTGTTTTCCTGAATTGAATAATACTTATCGGACCTTTGGAGTCATTGGACCTTTGAGAATCATCATGTTGGATGAAATGAAACGGGCATCACGTTCACAAATGGAAGCAAATGATTTGTTCTTTATTTCAAGTTGTTCTTCAGCCCAAATGAGAAGTTCTTAGAAAGAAGAAGTATATAAAATAATAATATTTGTGTTCTGTTTCTTTATATAAGCTTAGATTAAGTAAAGAAGTTGGAAAAATGTCTGTATGTTCATTCGAAAATAATTTTGAAATGTTTATCATTCCGCTCATTAAAACGTGCAAATTCACCACGTTCTCTTCTAGATTTATATGATTTGCTAACCAAAACTTTGATTTTCTTTTAAGTTTCATAGCTAGAATAGTAGTCGCTATAGTCGCATCAATTTCTGCATCGAAATCATCTTCTGATGAGCTGTCAAATGTATGAAAATTGTTGAGAACCGCCATTTTACATCTGCAGCAACACAACAACTATATTACAATATGTTCTTCGTCTACATGTTTCCTACTATAATATTATATTATATCTCATCAGGAAGTTATAATATATACTGTAGTATTGCTCTCCGTGCATTACAGCCTAAAGAAATGTTTCATTTTGTCTGTGGCCATATTTTAGGGAAGCATCGATTTTAATACGGTGCGAGTTGGTTTCAACCGCTACATTTTCATGTCAAACCAATGACGTCACTCATTAAGGCGTTTTAACTATTTTACTTGTTGGTTAAACTGGACCTCAATCAGCGGTAGAACTATATTTTTAAAATGTCAACCTTAAATTTTACCTTTCTCGTGTAAACTGTAAAACATAAAAGTTACTAAGTTGCTGTACTGTTATTTACATTATAAATTTACTAAAGTAAGAGTAAAATTATGTATTAATATATAATATGCAGTAATAATGTATCTTCCTTATTCATTTTATAATTTATTTCTGACTTAATTTTAAATATTGATGTAACACCACACGACACACTTATTTTCAGGTTATCTTCCAATGCTTGTTTATCATAATATTAAACTGAGCTATCAATTGCGTGCTTGTTTAAAAATAAGCATTTTCATGACTTTTAAATTAGTGAAGTAACTATAAAAATCTGTTAAACCACCACCGTGAAATCACCATCGCCTATAAATCACAAAGGAAACCCTCAACAAATAGCCAAGGAGCTATAATGGTTCAGGCCCTCCTGACCACTCGGTTCCCTTAGTAGCTTAGCTATTGGTCGTGATCTGTTGAATTTATGACCCCCGAGAAGGTCACTCCGACTGGACGAAATGTGAAACCTGTCCATCGACTAAAGAATTAGATTCTAGGGCTCATCAGAAAGCCAGTGCAATTTTTTTTGCATTCGAGGTCCAAAATTATGGGCAAATAACTGATTTTTTTAGAAAAAAATTGTGTCTGGGATATGAACACCATTTAAAACCTTTTCCAACCTATTTTCCCAGATGGAAAAATGACTAAAATCCAATCGACAGATATCGTGTCTCCAGAATTTTTTTCGGGCCACAGAAAACTCAACCCAATTTTCGAAATTATGGGGGAAAATGTCTGTCAATCATTGTTTCTGCTACTTAATCCCATAAACAGTGGTGGAAAAACAATCGACAGACAATTTCATCCCTTATTGGCCATTCTTTCAGGAGCGTTACATAGTCGAGCGCGACGCGTGACGTATGACGCCCCAGTCTCATTCAACACCCACAAAAATAAAAGTGCAGGCCTAAAAAAGTTTTCATTTCAATAAAATAATATTTTTTTAGGTATATTGACAAATTAGCCATTTCGTGAATTTGCAATCCCTGAGGGGGTGGGGATGCAGAATTTGTTTTTTATTAGGTTTTTCTGGTTTTTCTGGTTTTTCTGGACACATTATTCCCCTTTTTTATAAATTGAAATTTTTTATTTGATTTGATTTTGATTTGATCGATTGCCAAAAATTGTGTCGGGGGTAAAATTGTCTAACGATTATTTTGCACCACTGTTTATGGGTCATATTAATAGGAAAAATGGCTTTTTGTAGACAGACATTTCCCCAGTAGTTCCGAAAATTAGGTGGAAGAACATCAGAATTTGGAATTTTCCTAATTTTGAGCCGACCAAAAAAAATCTGGTGAATAGTTTTATCTCTCGATTGGATTTTGGTACTTTTTCTAACTGAAAAAACAGGTTAGAAAAAGTTTTAAAGGGTCTTCAGATCTAAGACAGAAATTTAAATAAAAAAAATCGGTTATTTGCCCCTACTTTCGGACCTCGTGGACCGAATGCAAAAAAAGCGCTGGGTTTCTGATTGCTTCTGTAGTTTCGGAGTGACCTTTTCGAGGTTATAAATTCTACAGATCACGACCAATAACTAAACTAAGGGTACCTCAGGGCACCATCTATCAAGCTGACTTTCTAGCATTACAACTCCTTGACAAAGGTACTTTAACCACAAAAAATAATTGTTTCAATCTCGCTGTATATTATTTTAAGAGCTTCACTCTTAAGATGCGTACGTACGGTTTGGGAAATCCTAAATAAATTCTTCGGTAATAACTGCCAATATCATGTATAACGGCGACAATTACGCCGTAGGACATTTCATAATAAAGTAAAGTTCACATTAATGTACGAACGGTGGGCGAAGCAGTCAACTATTAAAAATCTCATTTCCATATAAATATTTAAAATAATGTTCTGTTTAAGTATTCTAAGAGGGTTTGATGTAGTCTCATAGACGTGAAAATGTTGCCCTTCTATTAGCCCTCAACCCTCGCGCAACATATTAAATATTAATGTATTCTGTACGGCAACGTAAAGGGAAAAACCCATCAAAAAGTTATTTTATGAATTTCAGGTAAGCGAAATTGAAACAGGGTTCATTCACTTTTGTAGTTTATTGTCTATAAAAGGAAATATGCGAATAATATACTGACGTGTGAGAATTTTGCTTTTACGGAGTCTTTGTATAATTATTAAAAGTTCAGAGGTAACAGGGAGGAAAGTAATTAATAATTCATTACAATAAAACACATCGTATCTAAAGCGATTACTTTTATAACCCTCCAGTAGTTGCTACAAACGCCAAATAACTAAACACTACACTGGACGCACGTTTCGCTAACGATGCAGTTTTCCGTCCAGTTTTCATGCATCCAAATGCGTGCGAATGAAATGGCACGAAAGCCTAAAATATAAAATCAAGCAATGTCTCCCCATACAATACTGCAAACTAATAAAATCATATATATCAGACAGACAATTCAGAATATGAGTGAATGGCGAAACTCCTGACTTCCATGCCATTACAGCTGGGGCTCCTCAGGGAAGCGTTCTAGGGCCAATTTTATATCTAATATATACTTCTGACCTCCCAACAAGCGATTACACCATCACAGGTACTTTCGCAGATGATACAACATTTCTGGCTATCCACGAAGACCCAGTAATGCAACACCCTGAAAAAAGAACATAGTCCGCCTGTATACATTAATAACTCTGAAATACCTAAAACATCATGTGTAAAATACTTAGGTCTTCACCTTGACAGCAAACTTCTCTGGAGGGATCACATTTCAAAAAAGCGAAAGCAAATTGACATATGAATGAGAGAATTATATTGCCTACTTGGCAGAAAATCAAAAATGTAATTGGAAAACAAAATCCTGCTGTATAAAGTTGTAATCAGGCCTATATGGACCTACGCCATAGAAGTGTGGGTAAATGTAAAATTCTACGAGCAATAGCTGATACGCCTTGGTACATCACAAATCAAATACTACACGACGACCTCCATATACCGACTGTCCATGAATAAAGAAGCCGTAAACACCACGAAAAATTAGATATCCATATTAATCCACTTCTCCAACCACTGATACAAGAACAGAACAGCAGAAGATTGAAAAGACGTTGGCCATCAGCCTTGATGCAAGGTTGAGGAGGTCTCTCTCACTGGAGAAGCCTCATCACGTCAGAAGAGGATTAGGTAACTGGTTCTCAAGTCATCACAATAGCCTATAGATTGTTATTATCTGATTGCTGTTTTGATAATATAAAAAAAATGATTTCAGTCGGCCATGTCGAGGTCTTCCATTCCAAGAGAGTCTTCAATATCCAAGAGGACGGAATCGTCTTCGTCTTCCGTCTCTTCGTCAGTAGATTCCTGTTGCATTATTTTTCTTCGGTTTTTCTTATGAAGCGTAGTTTTATTTTTTCTTTCGTTATATTCTTTGTCAGTAGACTTCTGTTTTATTTTCTTGAGCAACATCTTCTTTTCGGTAATTGACGTGGACTTACTGACGTTAACAGCGTTGCTACTTGTTTTGCTCGTATTCTTGTTTGGTATATCTTTTCCAGTATCGGCGATATGTCGGTCAACAATTTTGATGGAGTTTCCTTTGTGTCTTGAATGTTCGGTGTGGTCGGTTTGCTTATCGGAATTGTCTCTTCCATCAAGAATGTGCTGGCAACTAGGCTGCTGGATATTCGTGAAGCTTGAAGTCCAGATGGACCGGGTAAGTTAATGGGATTTATGAGGAATTGTGTTTCTGGCCTCTCTGCTCTCTGCTGGCGTGAGTTTGTTCGTTCAATATTGCAAATGCATAAATAAAATTCTAATAACAGTTATGGATAGATATAGCCATCACTCCTAAAATGTATCGGAGAGATAGATGGTCCACCCGGATTTTTCCACACAAATGAACAAAAACAACTCATTTTGAGGTTATGCTATAGCCAGTTACTTACCCTAGTTGATGTAGCTCCAAGTCTAAGAAAAAACTATGTCTATACATGTCAACAATTTCGTAACCAATTCCCAATAAATGTCTTGTGTCATGCTCAAAAAATAAAATCACAAATTACCTACTTTTTGACATTAATTAGCAACAGATTCCTTCAGAGCATCGCGTTATAGACACTCATGGCGTGCTCGATCACTGCCCCGTCGCGGTAGAAGTTGGAAATATTTTAACGGACCATCTCTTATCTATGGCCATATATTCTAGACTTACCCTAATTGATTGTTATCAGTAATTTCTATAAGTACAGTTGATAAAATAACTACTACTATAACTATAACCTACTTTTTTACATTTATTAACGACAGATTCCTTCACAGTGTCGCGTCGCGTGGTTGATCACTGCCGCGTCGCGTTAAAAGTTGGAAATATTTTAACGGACCATCTCTTATCTATGGCCATATATCCTAGACTTACCCTAATAAATAGTAATTAGTAATTTCTATAAGTACAGTTGAAAAAATAATTTTAATACTGTAAATTAGACACAACATATATCTCCTGATTTCATAAAATATGTACCTATACTGCAGAGAATACTTTTAACTAATTAAGGTGTAAATGCATGAAACGCGATATTATCAAACATTCCCCATTGAAAGTGTAATTAAACAACCGAAGTGCGCAAATGAAAAAAAATAATTTAGCTAACAGTTTTAAACTTTTACAACGTAAATTAATTACAGTTCTGCTACGCTTCATTTTGGGTAAGAGGAGAATATTAATATGTGCAGATTACTCATATATAATGCGTGCAGGGTATCTATGGCATGCCTGTAAAGGGAAACAATTTTAATTATGCCGGAGCAGGTAAATGCGCATTGCATTCCTATATGTACGTGCACCATACATCAACGTATTATTAGTAAACACAGTTTTTTGAATAGGATGTTTCGTATTTTATATATGGAAAGTTGCACTTTTTGTTCTTCATTAACGCGCATTACTCGTTCATATGTGAATAATATGAAAGTTTAACTATGCACGAAATATTTTTTGCCAAATATGTCTCACTAAATTATTAATGAAATATAGTATGAATTAGCAAAATATATCAACAAAATAAAAATTAAGTAGATACCTATTACATTGCCTAAAGGCATAACAATGTCATAATAATAGTAAATATCATATATTCCTTAACCTTATTTAATTATATTAAGCTAAGTTTATTAGGAAAAATTATAGTTTCTAAAAAACTTTAAAAAACCCGCTTTAAGGTTGGGATTTTGTAGAGTGAGAGGCAAATAGATGCATTTATTTTGGTTAAGTATAAATAATTAAAAAACTAGATAATATCTGATTATCAAATTAGGTACATTCGCTAACTATTACCATAGTGATAATTATAATATAAGTTTTTTTTCCCAAAATATTCTTATAAGCCTGTTCTGTGCGCTAGAAATGAAAATTTGCATTTTTATTGTTAAAATCGCATTATTTTCATTGCAAGCGCACAGAACAGATTTATAAGAAAATATTGGGACAAAAAACTTATATTATAATTATCACTTTGAAAATAGCTAGTGAATGCACCTAATTTGATAATCAGATATTATGTAGTTTTTTAATTATTTATACTTAACCAAAATAAATGCATCTATTTGCCTCTCACTCTACAAAATCCCAGTTAAAGGGAACCCAAACTAAAAAGTAAAAAACAATGTTTAACTAGTGATTGACAAAACATTAATTTTTTGTACAACTGTCAAAAAAACTTGACATTTCTGCTTCTCTAAGTACCCCAGAATAAAAGTGTATTAAATCACATTTTGTAAATTGTTCAGGAGAAGCAATTAAAGTTTTTTAAACATCAATATTCTGTTATATACGTCAGTTGTAGCTTATTTAATTAGATTTTTTTCTTTACTATTAGTAGTTGGCTTCTCTGTTCATTGTCATATAATTTATGAAAAAACAAAAATTAGAAATTTAAGAAAATAATTAAAAAAGGACTTAGTACAGTTTTGTATTTACCAAATTTTTTTTAGATGACTTCATATTTTTCGGACTTACCTTTACTACAAAGTAAATTTTTATCAATCACTAGTTAAACATTATTTTTTTTAGTTCGATTTTCTTTAAAGCCTGTTCTTTCTTTATGCGTGTTTATTTAGTTTTGCTTTATACTATAATTTATTTCACAAGGCAATATGATGATTAGTTTTACTTCATGCATTTTCAAACCTGTGAAAGCATACATGATCAACATGGGTTGTATCCACGGATATCGGACGTAAAATGCCATAAGTCGCATTTTGTCACTTTTGGATTTGGACCATTTTCCAGCGCACTCTAGCGGCGAAACGAACGGCAATAGAAATAAATAAAATACGTAAAAAATGTAGCAAATTTTATCTACTTAAATTTTGTATAGAATGGTCTTTTCGATAAAACGCATAGCTTTTGAGATATGGGCGAGAAACCTAAAAAGGTGTCAAAATTCACAAGTCAGGTTCACGTTCAGCGACCAGAAAAACATCAAGGGTGAGAAAATTACGACTAGGGAAACACTCTCCCCTATTTGCCTTCCGTTTTTCTAATATGCTTGGCCTATATTCATTTCCGTATGGATTGTGGAACTTTCTCAGGAAACATTCTGAAAGAACTCTTAAGGAACACGGATTTAAGTGATATTCTCGCATTATGTTATGAGCTAGCTCTTTTTAATAATTTTATGCTACTCTGTTGTTCATTCCTCCTGGTTTATTTATCACTTCGTTGAATTTTAAAACTGTAGACAGACTTCCTAATAATGCGTATGTAGTTGCTTTAAGAGCATCTGGGTTTTAGGTACTCGTTTTTCTCATAAATAATCAGAGATGAAACATTTATAAGGCGACCGCTGAAGTACACCCGCTACTATAATATATTATGATAAACTCGTTGCTGTTGAAAACACATCGAAGATGAAAAACAACAACAACAACAAATTCATTTATTTACATTATTTACATTTATAGGAGTTTAACCAGATATTTGACAGAATGACTTTTTATATGCGTATATTTGTATGAGTATAATGCACTTAATTATGTAAGGATTAAAAATTTTAGTTTTCAGCCTGATATTTTGGCCTTTTATATATATATATATATATATATATAAATATATATATATATATATATATATATATATATATATATATATATATATATACATATATATATATATATATATATATATATATATATATATATATATATATACATATATATATATATATATATATATATATATATATATATATATATATATATATATATATATATATATATATATATATATATATATATATATATATACATATATATATATATATATATATATATATATATATATATATATATATATATATATATATATATATATACATATATATATATATATATATATATATATATATATATATATATATATATATATATATATATATATATATATATATATATATATATATATATATGTATATATATATATATATATATATATATATATATATATATATATATATATATATATATATATATATATATATATATATATATATTATATATATATATATATATATATATATATATATATGTATATATATATATATATATATATATATATATATATATATATATATATATATATATATATATATATATATATATGTATATATATATATCTATATATATATATATATATATATATATATATATATATATATATATATATATATATATATATATATATATATATATATATATATATATATGTATATATATATATATATATATATATATATATATATATATATATAATATATATATATATATATATATATATATATATATATATATATATATATATATATATATATATATATATATATATATTTATATATATATATTATATATATATATATATATATATATATATATATATATATATATATATATATATATATTATATATATATATATATATATATATATATATATATATATATATATATATATATATATATATATATATATATATATATATATATATATATATATATATATATATATATATATATATATATATATATATAATATATATATATATATATATAATATATATATATATATATATATATATATATATATATATATATATATATATATATATATATATATATATGTATATATATATATATATATATATGTGTATATATGTATATATATGTATATATATATATATATATATATATATATATATATATATATATATATATATATATATATATATATATATATATATGTATATATATATATATATATATATATATATATATATATATATATATATATATATATATATATATATATATATATATATATATATATATATATATATATATATATATATATATATAGGTAATGTATAGGTGTATATAGGGTTGATTCTTATTTTCCATTTATTATAGAAGGGTAGTATTTTGTTAAGGTGGATTTTTATGTGTGCGTTAGCGGCCTCAGAATAGTAGTTGGACGCTGTTGTCGCCGTGTCGTCAGCGTACAGGGTTAGTTGGGTTTGTGGAAATGTGGGGATATCTGACGTATAATAGGTATATAGTTGAGGTGCTATGACTGTGCCTTGAGGGACTCCGGCTTGTTGGGGGTAGGAATGGGATAACGTGGAGTTTATTTGGACTTGGAATGTGCGGTTTTTGAGGTAGGATTTTAGGAAGGAAGTGAGGTATGGTGGGAAACCTAACCGTTATTTTCGTTATTAGCCCCTCCTGCCAGACAGTGTCGAAGGCTCTTGCCATGTCTAGCAGGAGAAGTACTGTATTTTTGGCTTTGTTAAAATTTTTGGTTATATCGGTTGTGATTTTTGCTGCGGCCAAAGTGTTGTTATGTCCTGGCCGGAAGCCGAATTGGCAATCTGGTGTTATTTTTCGTTTGGCGTCTACTCTGTTCAATCTACACAGGACGATTTTCTCTGTTAATTTAGACATGGTTGGTAGGAGGGAGATTGGACGATAGGATTCTGGTTCTGTGGGATTTTTCTGGGTTTTGATATTGGAATGACAATGGAATGTTTCCAATCTGTTGAGAAGTATTGTAGTTTCAACATAGCGTTGATCAGGTAAGTTAATTGGACTATGGTCTTTTTCGGTAGATTCTAAAGCAGTATGTTATCAATCTCGTCATATCCGGGGGCTTTATTGTTAGGTAGTTTTTTCATGTTTTCTGTAATTTCTTTAGGTTGGTGAGATATTTTGAAAGTTGGTTTTGTGGTATATTAACTTTTTTAATGTTTCTATATTCATTTATGATTTCATTTTGTTCGAGTGTGTTATTTAAATTGTTTACCGTGTATGTGGCGAAGATGAAAAAGGATTTCAACAAATCTTATGGTTAGCCCTAAATGATTGCATATTCAAAGTCTAATCGTAGATATCAGCAATATTTTTCAGTTAAAAATCTTTAATATTTTCATAATATAATAGCTAGCTATGGAAATAACGTTCTTATTGACAACTTACTATCGGCCACGGCATTTGATTGATTTTGTGCAATTCATGGTCATTAATATTTACAATTACACCCATAAATAGTTCTCTATAGCTTTTAATAATATCTCCATTTTTTATTATTAAAGTTTGGACATACATTTTCATTTAATGTTCGACCATCAAGAGGTCTTATTTTCTCCACAGCTATCTTGAGTTTGTGCTTCATTATGACCTAAATGAAGATCATATCTAATGATATCGCTGTTTCTTCAAAACAACTCAACACTATCAGAAGGGAACGATAACATTTTGTTCTACGTAACGTAACGTGTGATGTAATTAAAATTGCGACTCAGAATTTATATTTTATATAAAATGTTGCAACCAGTAAACGCCGCGTAAAGATAAGAGACGTTAATTTGAAAATAAACGACAACAGCGGAGCGAAGGCATAAGGGTTAATATTTGCACATATAATGTGTACCTAATATCAAATTAGAATCTGGGATAACTCAAATGTTCGCGTAATACGGCGTAATACGTAGAAACCAAATATAAAGTCAACCTAAATCGAGGAATCCATAGTGACGTAATTTATCAAAGGTCCCCTAATAAATAAATTCTGGCTAAGTAATTTAAATTGCACAATAAACATAATCATTAATAATAACAATTCAAATTCAAAACTTTATTAGTTGGAGATGTTATTATTTTCCCCCATGTCACACGGGGACAAAGAACCTTTATTTACAGACTCCTAATGAAATATTCTATTACTTATCCCGTTATTTACCTTACATTTCCGTGTAAATGTAAATAACCAAAAACTTGATCACTCACCTAATTTACAAATGTGTGACAATGATCTCATCATCAAGATCGTCCTTCTCATCATCCGTTTCCTCCGGCTCAGGAGGTACCTGCTGTTTGCTGGCCTCCAGAGCTGCCGCCCTCTTTTCCTTCGCCTTTTGCCTCCTGATTTTGTGCAAGTGGTGAATTTCGACACTGACGTACAAAATGAAACCACCTAGGAGCATCGTAGTTTGGACGTACAGCTTCATTCTGGCACAGAGATGTGTTGAATAGGCGTAAGCGATTACGAATCCAACGCTCTCCCAGAGACGGTAGTTGGAGAAGACGGCTTCTTTATTCCTTCTGAAGAGGGTACCGTATAGACCTGGAAGGAAAATAAATTACCTATTAGATAATGTGGAAAAATATATTTAACTTTGTAGGTTACGTACGTAGAGTAAGTAGATATGTAGGCAGGTATAGTAAAAATCACCCAAGGCGGGCGAGTTTGCGTATTTAATTCTAATTTATTTGTTGTGTACAAAATTTCAATATTTATAAGCTGACTTTGAATACTTTCACAATCCACTACTGTGTTAATAGATTTTTAAGTCAACTGCGAATAGTAGGCAGTTACAGTCGATAACATCAGTAATATCAATATTAAATATCAAAAATAATACTGGTCTCAGGTTGGATCCTTGAGGGACACCGGATATAGGAGGAACTGAAGTGAAACCATTATATAAGACAATTGTATTGATTATAGAGCTAATTAATACAATCACATTCAATATTGTGCAAGTAATTATTACGTTGATTAGGACTCAAAGTAATAGTATATTAGGAATCAATATAATTAGAAAAAATTAGGATTCAAAGTAATTAAGTTGTACAAGGTCCTTCACATTCATTGAGGATCTTCAGAGTGATGTACGATTTGTTTTATTGATCATTTATACTTGATTTTAAAATATTAACACGTCATCACTTTCAGTTTTTCACATTTTGTGTCATTAGTTTCGACGGAACTGAAATTCACAGAAAATACAAACCTATTCTACTATTCATATTTCTTCTATTTGAACATATTATATATAAAAGCCGTAGGCATACAGGTATCCATAAGACGTTAAACTTTGAAATGCATAAAATCTTTTAGAATCTATTAAAACAACTATTTTTTCTAGCTATATGCTGGAAATTGAATTCTGAAGCGGAGAGATACAATTGCAATTTTTTTTCTAATTTTCGAAATAACAAATAATACATAATATCCAACGAGTGATTTTAGTTTGAGACTAAGCAATCAATTTCTGCCACACTGGCTCTCCTATTACAGAATCCATGCTGATGCTCAATAATACTCCCGATTTTTAACAAATGAGAAAGTTCATGTAACAGAATTTCATAAGCTTTTGAAAAAATATTTGTAATGAGTTATTGATCTGAAGTTTTCAATATCGTCTCTATCTCCTCTCTTATATAAAGGAATGACTTTCGACATCTTAAGTATGTCTGAAAGGCGTTAATTTTAATAGATAAATTAGAAAAAATATAAAAATTGAAGAATATTATCAGGTCTCATGGTATTTTTCGGTTCATATGGTATATCTTCTTTAGTGAATCGATTGAGACAAAAAATATCTGTGTTAGGATCAGATAGGCTAATCAATGGTAGAGTGGATTTTATAAACAAACTGCTAAAAAAATTGATAATATTTCTGCAATATTTTTATCATACTCATAAGTGATGTTTTGATAATGCATCGTTAATGGAAGAATATTATTTTTCCTTTTGTTATTGATAAGCTGCCCAAATTTATTGGATATTTGATTTCACATTATTCGAAATCAATAGTATTTTTTATATATGAACTCAGTAATTCGAAATCTTGATGAGCTAAAGGATCCTTGAATTTTTTTCAATCACGCCATGCTTTATATTTTAATTTAATGCTAATTCTAATGTTGTAGGTAAACCAGGGAGGATAGGACCTACCATTTATTACAGTTTTAGGTATATAATCATCTAGTGAAGTGTATAATATTCTGTAACGGTAGCCACACACATACAGTTTATCCTCAAGGTTTGGACTGCACAGTCCAAACTTTGAGAATTTCCTCAAGATATGTGGTGAAGACCTTGAGGCTGCTGGTAGACTGTACAGTCCACAAAATCCTATTCGAAAAACCATTGTGAATAACTATACAGGCCTGTCTGAACAGGCCAATCTCGATGTGTGTTGTAGTATCGTAAGTCCATTTAGCAGTTTTCCGATGTGCAGCGTGCATGATTGTTTAAATATTACCCGACAGTTTGTGGAAGACTTCATTAAAATATACGAAAGTGAGCCTTGCATTTTGACAAACAAAGTGCAAAGGAATACCACGACAGAAATAAGAAAGATGCCGGATACACAAAATTGACAGAAAAACTGAAAGAGATTGACCCGAATAACTGTATCTTTTTTCCTAATCAAAGGAGTAACCAATGATAATAAATGTAAATAGCTTTGCTCGTCCATTCTCAAATAGTTGTGCCAATCCTTCGGAAAACCCTTTAGCTCGGAAAGGAGATTTATATGGGAATATTTGCTTCTCTTCATTAGCCATTCCTTCGCCCGGACACTTCTCTTAATATTCTTTTTTTCGCGAGTTTTAGCACACTTTGTCACAATAAGCGAACCATTTACCGCCAAAGCATCATCGTCCGTAGATGTCATTGCTATACGAGTCACTAACTGACATAAAAACCTTTAGGAATCCCAGCCCGTGTGGGCACCGTTCGGATTAAGGAAATCCTCAAGGCCAAGACTGCGCAGTTTTGCCTTGAGAAAAAACTGTATGTGTGTGGTCGCCTTAAAAGTGAGAGAAGGCGATATCTCCATTCGTAAGACTTAGTAAACGGCTCTAGTCAATATTTGCTAAATTAGTATAAAGGTCAACTAAACCAGCCTTTCGAAAATTATAATATTCAATATTAACAGTTTATTTTTTAACACTACGACGCCCTTGTATATTAAGCTGAACTCTGATGGACGGGTAGTGTGGATCCTCCGTTATTAATATACCTATCCACAGCTCTATGTACAGAGCAATGATTAATGTTAGATATGACTTAATCTAACATGTTATGATCAAAATTCATCAACGTACATATTAAGTTGTTTCATGTCTATGAAATTACAAAAATTAAGTAAGGATGTGACAAAATTATTAGGTTCAAATATTTCTAGATGCGTAGCATAACATGTAATTTTAAAATCGCGTAGATGTAAAACATTATTATTATAGGCAAACTAGAAAGATCTGAAAAATCATATGAAAAATCGCCCCTAAATTTGGAAGATGGTAACTCTAAATTCAGGCGCTCTATGAACTTTATCTTTATTGGCTGTAGTTATCTTCTACCCTATAAAAAGTTTACCCGAGATTTTATTGCGCCAATAATTTTAAAAAATTTACGGCGTTATTATTTTAATTAAAGCAATTGAGGTTTTTTATGTACAAATCATAACGGCTTTAGAGGAAGTTAGTGCGGCTGTTCCGAAAATTTAGTAAAATTAGAATATCCACAGACGTAACGTGACAGTTTTATCAGAAAACTTTTGGAAGCATTTTGTAATTACATCCACCGGAAATTAAAGGTATAAATTTTATGAAGTTTCCTGAAGTTTTATTATAATCATATCACATTCGCCAGCCAAGATTTATTTGTTTCATTTTCAGCCGAATTAGATAAGTTACCAGAGAAAACTAATCTTTTTATGAGAATATCATTGAAACTTTTCCTAGAAGATATCTCTAGAGCAGAATACCAATGTATTATGAATATTATCTTCGTTCTTATAATTTATCTATTAAATAAACTCTAATTTTTTGAGTTTCCATAAATAGTGGAAGTAAAAAATTGAGCTGTTGCTGTGTGTAATAGGAACATTCTTAATAAATTCCGGATTATTCCTGTGTTGCGTTCGCGAGATAATAATTTATTTATTTTTGCCCTTGTGTAAGTGCAAGTGCAAGAAGAATGTGGTCGAGCATTTCCATGGCCTTTGAACCTACACTATAATTTTTTTATTTATTAATGATTCTCTTTGTATATCATTTTTATGTTAAACAAACATATTATTCAAAAAGATAAATCATTAAAAATATATAGCAAACAATAGAAAAATAGGAATATCTAGAACTTAACAGATCCATTAATTTGTTATCAACCCACCTTGATATTTTGTTTCAAATATTTAAAATATTTTATTTATGGCCGTAGAAAAAAATGTATACCCTGGTTCCGAAATAGTGTGGGGTGATTCATCACCAGCATATGGACGGCTCAGGGACATGAGGGGCGACGGGAACGAAATTCCATAGGCGCATAATTTTAGAGGGGGCAGAATAAACAAAAAATAAATAAAATATCCAAGTTATTAACATTGTTTTAAGTGTACTTGTGATGGTTTCTTTTATTATCTTAAGAAAAATACTGTTATTAGATACTAAAAATGTGTGATATGTATACTCTATACGTTTTCTTTAGACTTCCCTTGTCATATCTTCATGGTAATCTCCTGTTGGCCGCGATTCAAACACATTTAAACCATTTTCCAGAAATCCTGATGCACTTCCGGTATGCGTAATTATCAGCCGTCGTCCTTTTCCAGGTGGTGCTTTGAGTCGTGTGGAGTATCCTTCTTAAAATGCCTGTCTTCTATTACTAATATTGCAGTCCTGCCATACTTTTGAAACGGTATGCCCTTCGTTTACCCAAGTCTCGTCTAAATAATAAATTTTTCTGTCTGACATCCGAAAGCTCGCATGTTTTCCAAATATTTTCTTCGCTTAAAGCAATTTCGTTTTTCTCAATAAGAAGACTTTTCCGATTTCGTTTTATATGATGAAAATCATCTCGTGCGTAGTTCTCAAAAGAACTTTCAGAGATAACTTGGGTAAAGATTGATCATCAGAAATAGCAAGTGAAATTATCTTCATTGGCGGAATCTCATTTTTAAAAAAGAAGCCATGGATAATCCGGCGAATTGCGTATTTGACATCTTCGTCGACGTCAATTTTCTTTCTGTCACTATTTTCCGTTTTCTTCTTTTTTGTAATGGGTTCCTCATCTGTAATTGCACGAAACACACTATTTACACAGAATTTGATTTTTGATCATTTTCAGTTCTCTTACGATTGGAATTATAGCTGATCCGAGCTGTACGTGGGAAGCAGATTAGTACCGTATTTCTCGGCAACATGATTTCAGGCGCGATTTTTACGCAGCTGAACGTACCTAAATACCTACCTACTGTTGTTTTCAAATTGAAATTGGCAATTGACAAGATACTGTGTGCTATGATTGCCATTAAATTTCCAAAGAATAGAGAGCGAATTTAGTATTTTTTTTAATGTAAAATACAAGTATTTGAACTACTTACAAAGTCTATAAATTTCAGACCTTAATATTAAAAGACAGCGACACTAGATTTTAAAAAAATGTCAGCTCCAGGGTCGTAGGGTCGCAGATAAAAGGGTCGTAGATAAAAAATGTTGTTTTGTAAATTTATAAAAAAATACCAGCTATTCCAAGCTGCTAACAAAAAAGGGAAAAAAAATTTCTTCCCTTCGGGAACCGTCGCCGTTGTCTTAGCAGGACGTGACGTCGGGGCGCCCGCCACTTGACGTTATAGTAATATACCAGAAGTTCCCTTAGAATACCAAAAAAAACTTCGTAATCGGATGGAGGTTACAATAAAGGCGCCAGTCACTAAGATATGTGAAAATAACTAGCAGTCGTATTTATATTTTCTTTTATAAATTTATGTTAAATGTTAAAATGTTATTTTAAATGCAAACATTTAGTAACGAGGGATTTTGTAGATTGGAGACTGCATGTGTTTCCTTTTTCAATGGCAGTCTAAATTTATAAAAAGCACGTTATGCTAGGCACATTAGGATTCTCAGAGCTTTGCTATAGTTTTGATTTTCTCATTTTCTCACCCTGTATGTTTTTTGGGTCGCTAAACACGAATTTGAAGTTTCCGGGTAAAAATTTAGCCCGAAATTTTGTTTTTTTGTCACTATTTATCAAAATTTTGGCACTTTTCTGTTTTTTCGAAAAGGAAGTGTCTTTTCGAATAAGCGAAAAAACTAAAGTAAATACAATTACTTATTTTTTGTATATAACGTCTTTTTGGAAGATTTTCCGCCGCTAGAGCGCGTTTAAAAAAATCGATTTTTTTGTTGTTAAAAAAAACCCCATTTTCAACCGATTTTTTGCATATTAACGACCAATTTAAAAAGCGCGCAATAAATATAAATGTTAGAGCAACATTTCAAGAAAATTTTAAGCTCAAAATTGACTATAAATATGAAAGCGTGTATGAGTTATCGAGATTTTAAGAAAACGTGATTTTTTTGAAAAAATCAAATTTTACAAAAAGTTTTATATTTTTAAATTTTTTGAAATAGATCTTTTTCAGTTTGTAGATAGCTACACTTTCACCGAGTTTCGTGAAAAAATGGTTTGATGTCACGAAGATATGAGCGTTTCAAAAAACGCGATTTTTAACGATTTTTTGGGAATAAATAATTTATCTTTGAATTTTATGACATCAGATTTCCACAGATCGATCCGTATTTAATAGTTCTACAAATTTTTTATAAAACTTTTTATTTTATAACACTATAAAATGGAAAAAACCGTTTTTGGCCAACTTTGGGCCCAATTTACTGTGGGACCTGGTGGTGCCAGTTGCTTGTATTTTGGTTTATTGAATTCTACGGAAAATTTCAGATTTTTTACATATTTGACTGTGCACTAAACGGCTTACTATGGATGTTGAGTGAAAAAATCCTTACTTCATTCAACGATCATATTATATAAATGATCAATAACCAATAAGAACACGTGCCACGACTTTATAAGGATCCCTTATGAGGAACTAAGCTAACTTTTAATTTCAAATTAAATTTAATTGCTTGAAATAAATAAAAGTATTTAGGACTTTTCAATATTATGTACCGCTTCAGAAGCTCCAAATAATACCCCAATTAGATGTTAATATTATGAGGCTAACCGTTCAAAGCCTTGATTTTTAAGAGGAACTCTGCTAAAATTCAAGCATCGACACGTGTTGGTTGCACCACGAAATTTAGGATATAGAAGGATGATAAATGTGCTTTGCTACATCCATTGAATATCAATAGAAATTATTGATACTCCAACTACAAATAAGAGTGTTCGTGCAACTAAGAGAATAAAATAAAATTCACTCTCTTTAGGTATTAATAATAAATTACCATTATGTATTTACACAGCCCCTGCAGCAACTTCTGACGCAAATATCTATTGTTGTTTTCTTTACCGAAAAAGTAATTTTCAATTCTATTACTGAATCTGTTATGTACCTGCAGATATTTCCAATAAATCGAATGAATAACGGAATAATGTCCTTGCAAATTTTTTTAGTAGTGGGCGATATTTTAGAGGAATAATACTCGTGCCTCGAACAAGCAATATATACAGTGAGGATGTAAAGTTTGGAATAAAATAAAATGTATACATATGTTTATGTATATATGTATACCTATGTAAATATTGTGACACTAAATAGGTGTTGCAGGCAATGTCACAGAGACCGGCTGCTCGTCTTTACGGAAGCGGTCGTGAGTTCGGAATTCGTATTTAAAGTAAACTCCGGACAATTTAATTCTTCTCTGCGCATAAGTAAACCAGGCCAGGCGCCATCCGATTTTAGTGAAATTGGCAAAACTTGGTTTTGCCAATTTGATAAATGAATACATGCATACATACAAATGAATTGATAAATGAATACACAGCTGGCAAGATATGTGGCAGGTGCAAATAAAACACACTGTATCCGAATTCAAGTATAATAATATATAAATGTAAAAATATGTAAATGGGTATAGAGATATATGAATAAAGGTATTTGTAAATATAAATATGTATAAACACAAATAAAGGTAAATGTAACCCGGACAAATAATGTGTCACAGCACTGTGTGACACAGCGCAATCACAATTTGGAACAACCAAGACAGTGTGTGAAGACCTGTGGTGACAGATGAGTTTGACACTAATATTAACCTACAAATGCCTACAAGTCGCGCTCTTTTGCAATGTACAACAGAGACAAGTTGAAATCTAATATAAATGGTGATCTTACTTGTAATAATGAAACCTACAATACTAATACAATATACTACCTAGGAAAGTAGGTATTGATCAGGCCACCGATCAACAAATGACCAAATAAAGAAGCTAAAGGCACACCATCTAAATTGTAGTTTTTACAGGTATAATGCCCATACGAACAGCTGTCCCTAAGTTTACAAAATCACAAAATTATGAAATAATCACAAACGCAAAGCTTACGGTAAGAGGTATGACTAAAGTTACAAGGATTTTATCACCACCCATACACTTTGTCCTGGAAGTGTCGTGACCATAACGTGAGACAAAGGTGTCCTCCACAACGCTATCATAAATAAAGAAAGTGGTACTCACAGTTGGGACTAAGTACACAAACCGTCTTTGACCGCTCTCGGATATCACTCTAGAGAATACTGCTAGCGAACCAATGTCCAACTTTGAGGGGCTCCGATACACTCTGTGAAGGGTAAAGGTGGCTTACAGGCTTCTCTGACCCACCGCAGCTCTCTTCAGGTCTAACTAAAGGCTGCGCCTCATGGACCTCAAACTTTATAACAAGCTGCTCGAAATAGCAAAAATAGATGAAACCAGTGGTTGAGTGCACCGTACAATGCTCGCTGCTTTTGTCATGCTTTTGCAAGTGTTACTAGAGTCAATTTTGGCGTGAAGAAAGTAAGGACAAACAGTAAGAGACGAGAGGCCTGAAAATGTTCCGGTTTTCAGTCTCTCACATATGAAATTTATATCAAAACAAAGAGGAGATATTAGTTGTTACATACCTTAGCTCTTATTAGGCCTCCTTACACTTTGAGCCGGGATAATGTAGAAAATAGCTGTTAAAATTCACTATCCTGTCATGGCTTCCAATTATACACAAAAAAAGGACTTCTTTTTGTCTCCTTGATAAATCTGATCTGATTAGCCAAATTGAAATAATTAAAATTACTAGATTTGAATTTGAATATAAAATGTTATTTCTTACTTCAAGCAGTTGTTAATAAAGTAAATTCTCAAACAACCCTCTCTCTTATTTATTGTTATAATTTGTGTACTTAGTCTGTCTGTGTGAATAAATACCACTCCTTAAATTAATAGCTGTAAAATATGCTAAAACCAGCATATGGGTATTTACCGGCGTGACAAAGGCAATTAATATATATATAGGTAAGTGCATACAGGGTGCTGAAATTATGACTGTTACAATATATTTATATATTTTTAGTTTTGTCCATCATAAAATATTCTTGCTTATTGCCCACATTCAATAGCGATTTAAAGCTGTTTCGCATCTGCGAACACATCACCACCAACCTGAATTTAGGTCAACACACAGGGGTTGTCTCCCTAGATCTCGAGAAAGTCTGGCATACCGGACTGCTATACAAACTACACCTCGGAAAATATCCGATTCGTATAATAAAAATTATACAATCATACATATCTAACCGACAATTCGTAGTAACAGTCGAAAAGGATGTCTCCCAACCCCGCCCAATGCTCTCTGGTGTACCACGAGGCTCATCACTAGGACCGACCCTATTTAACATCTATACACACGCTTCTTAACCCCGCTTAATAATGTACTACTAACACACTAACGATAGACATAGAAAACCTGCAAAAATCCTCCCATCCATCAAATATTCCGCAACTGTAAGAATTAAAACAACCCTTAAAAATGGAAAGTCGTACAACAAGGTGTCACCATAACATAAAAATCGGCAAAAGTATTCGGGTACGGATATATGCCAAGCAAATTTAGCAATTCACAATTCGGCGGGCCATAAAAAGTTTGTCTAAGCTAGCTCAGCTTTTAATAAAAATAAAAATAATATTCCCGTGGATGCCACTGACCATACGCAACTAAGTCAGTTAGTCCCCAAATTTTCCTGGGTATCGAATCTACTGCTACTCTGTAATTGTTGCCGTTTCTGTAATTGTTGGGGGAAAGAAATATAAAACACACAGTATACTTATTACTAAGTTTACTGTACGAATTATCAATTTGGAAATAGTGATACAAAAAAAGGAATTCAAAATTACATACAAAACAAATTGCGGTACGTATTGTACCTGGAAACGCAGCAAAAAAATACATAATCAGCTTATACAAAGAAACGGTTTTGTCAAAGGGCACCATGACCTTTCCGCAATCTATATAGATCCAAATAGTGAGGCAATGCCTACCCAAATATATTGCTTAACCAGCGAGGGTAACCAGGCGAATATCTATAAAATCTTTGTCAAACGTTTGCTGAGGGCTCGTAATAATTTTGGTATTTGTAAGCGTATACACGTAGCGTAGCAATATCAAGTCAGTCAAAGGGTGTGTCTCCTTTTAAAGTATTCTTAAAACTTAACTAAAACTAGCTTATCTGTGATATGTAACAAGTCATCCAGTGAGGTGGATCTCCCCTGTGACTACATCGGAAGCTGGTCCTACCGGTGGTTCCAAAGATGGTGTAAAAGCAGGTGAAAAAAAGGTGGTCCAAAAAATGGTCTAAAAGGTGGTGCGGCTTACACTCGCCGAGAGATAACGAGACTGATCAGTAAGTCAGTCCCGTTACAAGTAAAAATAAGTTAGGTTAAGTGACTCTATATCTGATAAAACTTACCTAATTAGTTGGAAAACGGCTTCGAAAAGATAGCTTTGCCATGCCCCTCAATTAACTCTAGTCCAACGCAACGCAGGCTCTAGAGAACACAAAGTAGGGACATAGTAGGCAGCTTATTTCGTCACGCCAACATGGGTTCATACAAAGGAGGTCAACAATATCTAATTTAGCGGTTTTTACTCAATATGTCTCTGAGGTTTTGGATAATAGAGGACAGGTCGATGTCGTCTATACGGACTTCCAAAAAGCATCAGATTAACCATAACATACTCCTTTTGAAACTAGAAAGTATTGGTTTTTCTGAAGCATTGATTAAATTATTCACCTCCTACTTAAGCGATAGACACTTTATGGTCAGATATCAAAATTTCAATTCAATTTCATTTTCTTCAACTTCGGGAGTTCCACAAGGTTCCAATCTGTGCCCCATATTGTTTTTAATCTTTATTAATGATCTTCCTGAAGTCATTACTTGTGAGCATTTGTTATTTGCAGATGATTTACTCTGAAATATTCTACAGATTCCATCCATCTTCAAGACTGCATTAACAGAACATGGTGTTCGACAAATCATCTTAAACTAAATATAGCCAAATGTAACGTAATGACTTATACTTGCAAAAATTCATCTTATACTCACAACTACTTCATTGGGAATGACATCATCAGTCAAGTTGATGTATTCAAAGATCTGGGTATTTATTTTGACAGCAAACTCACTTTTGTTGAACATGTAAACCATATTGTTTCTAGTGCCTTTAAATCTTATGGCTTCATTTACCGCAATTGCCGGGACTTTTCCAATATAAGCACCTTCAAATCTCTGTTTTACGCTCTGGTGAGGTCAAAACTAGAATACGGGTCGATTATATGGTATCCGATTCATCACGTTCACTGTCAACATTTAGAATCGATCCAAAGAAAGTTCTTAAAGTTTTTGATCTTTTTGCGAGATGGATTTTATCCTCCTAGAGGTCTGGATCAGAATTATTTACTTACGAGATTTAATTTTGACTCTTTAGAAACTAGGCGCAATATCATGCTAATAGATTCGTATTTAATATCTTGAATGACAAACTTGATTGTCCTGATCTTTTAAATAAAATAAATTTTCTGATACCTTGCCTAAATTCTAGACAGCAAACTTTATTTTACTGTGTTGCTTCTAGATCAAATATTTTAAGAAAGTCCCCAATATCTCTGATGTGTGAACTAATTCAATCGTATCGCTTCTGATTGTGATATTCACTGTTATAATTTGAAGAGTATATGTACCTGGGTAGCTCGGTTAGCTTAAGTATTATTAGGTATTTGTTTGATTTGTTGTAGTAAATTATATTTTGTTTGTTTGTTTTATGTTGTCATATATGCATATCATGCATATGCATATTTAGTTTGGCTAGTAGGTATTACGTCTTATGTATTGCATTGCTGTTTTGTATTATTTTACTTCTACTTATACCTATTGTTATATTTTAATTATTACTTTTATTCCTGTAATTGGGTTTTTTTCCTGTTGGAATAAATAAATATTATTATTATTATTATTATTAAAATAAAATGTGAACATGCGGTTTCAAACAAAATGGCTTACCTCCATGTTAAAAGTTATTTGATCCCACTAATGTGATAAGATTATATCGGAACGTACATACTACGTTATTTAATCAAGAAATTCACTTGTCACCTATGTCTTTTTTGTATTTGTATTTTCCTGTACATTAGTATACTTATATTATGAATCTCGTATCTTTTTCTGTTTAGCAATAAATGCGTTATTGTCATTATTATCATTATATTGACAACTAATTTATATAATAATTTATTCCTCGTTTTTAGGATTCCGTACCAAAGTGTAAAACCTATTACTAAGACTCCGCTGTCTGTCTGTCCGTCTCTCCGTCTGGCCGTCTGTCACTAGGCTGTATCTCATGAACCGTGATAGTTAGACAGTTGAAATTATCACAGGTGATATTTCTGTTGCCGCTATAACAACAAATAAGTACTAAAAGCTGAATGAAATAAATATTTAAGGGGGCACGCATATAACAAATATGGATGCTATGCTAGTGTATGCTAATAAATGCCGGAGTCGCCGGTCGGACGAAATTAATTAAAAGTTTGTGTGATTTTATAGATAATGGTACGGAACCCTTCGTGCGCGAGTCCGCCTCGCACTTGTTATATTTATTTATATGCAGTTTTGTGTCGGAAATAAATATTAATATTTTTATTAACAACAGTAATATGGTATAGCGACCTTTGGTATTATATTCTGACAAAGCAATTGCTCCGTGAAACGATCAGTTTTTCATAAAATAAACAGTGATTATCTCTTCATTCTCCGCACTCCACAATCTCCAAGAGCATCCATCATCTCCATGTTATGCAATATGCACCCCGGATTTTACCTAACTGAATTTATGGGAGATATCTAACTGAAATTTGACCAATAGGCGTAGAAATATGGATGAAGCAATTCCAGAAGCTTACGGGTATCGAGGCCTCGGAAACCGGAACGGCACTGAGGAAATTTATTGTTTGCTCTAAACCGGTACGCTAACTGCCACTCGTGTGTTTAAATCAGAAGTGTAATAACCTGCTTGTCACCGGCACATGCTCTTGTGAAGTCAAGCTATAAGATTAACGTCATATAACCATGGCAGAAATACGCAAAATGTCCATTACCATTTCTTTATTTCCCATCTAATACTGACATTTTCACTGAGATATATGCAGGTTATATGCCAATTATTCGATTGCCGTCTAATATATTCGGTTTTCACAGCATTGGACATCTGCACTGTCTGAACCACAATATATATAATCTCAAATTTATAAAAACTTTATGAGAATACCTATCATCAGTCTTGGCCAGATAATACAACAAAAGTAAAGCATGAAGCTCATATCTAAGGAAATTCAACTGTTCAATTTAGGATAATATCCGTGGCAACAGATAATAATGCAAGAGAGTCAAGCAATAGCGTTAGAAGGACGAACAGCTCGCTAATTTTTGTGTTAAAAATTTTTAAAATTAATAGTTAGAAGTGATTAAATTTAACAAAATAGTGCTACGTTTGCAGAATCCCAACGGGAAACATTTCTCGGTTTTCCGGATTCTCGGATTCCTCGGTTTTGGGGAGATAACTTTGATTTTCAAGTAACCCCAAAGGAAGGAATTTTTATTAATTCGTAAACCTCTGTTTTTCAAAATAAATATAAAGTAGTGAACCCATAAAAAGTTCGTCTACAAGAATCTTCCGGAAAAATATATTATTACTGAAAATCTGTGTATTTCTGAAGATATGATAATACAAGAAATTATGAAAGAGTGTGTTACCGCACTATTTAATGATCCATATTATGTCCTCGGTTAAATATACATTTTTTTTTCAGATAATCAGAGAAGAATCCATACAAATGCTAGAGCATACAACTCTCAGTTTCGTTATGCTGTAAGTATATGATTTCCTTGATATATAATATGTAGCCATATCTGTTATTGATATTCCAAGAAAGAACTTGATTATTTCTTTTCATTTGACCGAGAGAATTGTTTGTCTAATATTGTTAATTTCTATAAATAAAGTATAAATCATGTACAACTTAAAATAATTATGAGGTATATTTCCTCTGTATTTGCGGAACAAATATTTGATAAGATGTTCAGCTCAAGAATCCATAGATAAGGGCATCTTAGGCATATTTATAGGAAATTATAGTTTTTTGTTTTACGATAACGCATTGACTGAATTAACTTGTCTTTTTAATATTTTAAATCAAAATATTAAAAAGTTGAGATACCTACTACGTGTAGCACCATACAAAATGGATAATTCAATTTGTGTAAAACACTGCACATTACGTGACCCCTGGTGTTACCGCCTTTCTCCACTCGATGATATTCGTGGCCCCAAGATACTGCCTGTAGGAAAAAGTGGTCTGCCTGTACTCTAAACAAACAGTGGCGCTCGAGATAGAACCTCTGCTCCGAAGCTGAGAGCGTCACAACATGTGTCTGGAAAACAAATGATAAATAAGCCTTTTATTTGGTGTAGTTATTGTAATTTCTTACTATTTCATTCGTTGTATTTTTTCTATTCTGACCTCTATTTCTCCCGAAATACTTTAGTCGGTTTTCATTTGATTGGAAATTGTTGTCGCGTTCTTGACTGTCCAGTTTTGTGGGTAGTTGTCATTGACTTATGGCTTAGGATTTTGTGGGGGTCATTTGCGGGTGATTTTATTTTAATGTTTTAATGTTTTATTTTATTTTAGTTGTTGTATTTTTCTGTTTTTTTTAGTTTTTTTATTCTCAGTGGTATTAGTATTGGTGTTTCTAACTATTTCTCCAACCGTTTTAATTTTATAGTTTTTGTAGAGGGTTTGTTAACTTGGTATCTTTCAAATATGACGTCCAAAGAAGATTGGCACTACTTATGGTTTAATTTCATGGAATTATACGCATAACCCATGACATCTATCTGATGTCTGTGTTCGTTCAGGACGCCTTTCTGTCTCATTTTTGCCTACTGAGTTAAAGAACGACTTTAACTCTTACATCACAGCCGATAGGTTTACGAAGTAAATGAGTATAAAACCATTTTGAGGAGAATTTCATTAGCTTTATTTTCCTTAAAGTGTACACAGGCCAAGTTATTTACAAAAACACCTAAAAATCTAATTTCGACAGACGGTACAGATTAAGTAGGTCATTAAAAACATCGAAACAAAAATAATAAAATTTATTGCAGCCCTTTAAAATGACGTACCAACTGGCCTAGTACGTTCCACTTCACTCTTGTGTGACAAAATTCAATATCCACCGAAAAATAAGTTAAGTCTCGTTATTAATTTGCGCATTAACTCCTTCGAGGCGTCGTCGTTATGATATTCAGCTAATTAATTAAATTTCACTTTCCTAATCCTGTCAAAATAATTGATTAATAATCCAATGCGACATTCAGTGCCTGCCAAGCAAAAGCTTATTGAAATGAATTTCTAAAGATTTTCAAGGACCGGGGACTGACAAGGTCTGGAGTATAACCATTGTTATTAAAATACGATATTTCATTAGACTTAACACTTTTAAATAAACGCGGTGAAACAGTTCTGTACAAATGGGTCTGTTTTCTCTATCAGAAAACAAAAGATCCCTTGTCTCCTAATTTCAGGTTTGTTGTATTCAATTCTTAAAATTTGCGGATAATTATGGGACTTCATTATTAAATTTCATAAAATATCGACCAAGTAACTAAATGTCCGTATATATTCTGCTTCGTCATTGAATTTATTTAGAAACTCTGTAAACTTTTCATTGGAAATTTTACCTGCATTAGAATAAGGTAAAGCAAATATGATCTCATTAATAATCTTATTCAGTCTTACCTCTATTATCGTAAGGAATATCATAAGGGCATCTAATTTTTCAGAAAAAAATCGGAAAAACACGTTGCTAGGTAATATTTTAACAAGATGCATGAGTGGTGACTGCTGGTCTTTTTTCCCCCTGGAGTGTTTTTGTACCATCCACTTCATTGTTCTTTGTTCCATGATGGGTTTACTGTTAAGGATAATCTATCAGTTGCTATTCTAGATGAAGTTGCTGATCTAGATGAAGCAAAGCTCGATTTCCTTTTATTGGCGCATATCTGTAAATTCCTTCATTTCGCATTACGAGCTTCCCTAGTAGTAGTGATGCCCACGAGACAAACGAGACGATACTTTCACAAAGTCTCGTCTTGTCCCGCCGATAAGATATCTAGTCTCGTATCGAGTCTCGTCTCGCAGCCCCCAGTCTAGTATCATCTCGCTTCTCGTAGGAGAGTCTTGCAAAAGTATCGAAGCCTCACCGTGCATAATCTTGTTCCAGGGATACTTACCTACTTGCGATGATGTAAGTGTAGCAAAAGGAAATTGCAGATAACGTCATGTATTATACGAAGTAATATTTATTTGCAAATATAACAAAAATTTTAACTAATATTCTTAAAATTTTAAATTTTTTTCAAAAATTAGCAGTTTTCAGAGCTTTCTCTGTCACAAATTTTTCTGTTTTTTACCCAGTCGTTTAGGCATAACAAACATCGTGCAGATTCGTTATTAAGACGATTTCGATGTTTCCTTATAATTAAAGCAGCACGTGAAAACAGTATTTCTGCTGGGACTGAAGTAGCCAATATGCCTAAGAGATCTCGTGCCATCAAACTTAGATTAGGAATTTTTTTACGTAATACGATTGTACTGTAAAATACTACTTGCCACACTGAAAAACTAAAATATTAAGAAATGAAAGTGGATCTGCCAGAGGTTATTTTCTTATTTTTGAGACACTGAATTCTCACGACCAGGAAGAACACGGAACCACATTTTTCGATTTCTCGACACACGTTTCGCCAACTAAGTTGGCATCATCTGGAGTTGATCGGAGACGAATGATGATGATGCCAAATTCGAGAAATCGAAGAAGGTGGTTCGGTTCGTGGTCGTGGGGATACAGCGTCTTAACAGTTTAAGTAATATAAAGTAGTAAAAGTAAGTAGTAAAATAAGTAGTAGAATTTTTGATTCCCTAAATTTAATACCATATTATAGAAAATAATTTGAAATAGTAAGTATAATAGTGATATAAAGCCAGAAATATTATATGATTCACTAAATTTAACACCATGCGTAAAAAAACGAAAATTGTATGTACGTACCCAGTAGTTTAGATTCTGCTAGATCTGAGAAAAATAGTCTCTTCTTGTCTTGCTCGAGTATCGTCTCGAATTTCGTCTCGAAAACGAGACGAGACCGTGCGAGACTCTCGAAAATGAGACTCTCGTGGGCATCACTACCTAGTAGACTTAAAGATAATATCTTTGAATGAATCAAAAATTATTTTCCACTTCATAAAATACATCTCTTGCATTTCTTTTGCAACGGTGTTCCACATTGTCTTCACAACTAATTCTTTGTAATTTTAACCGTTTTCTTTCTTCACATTCCACGCTCAATCTTTCAGGATTAGGTTTAGTTACTCTAAACTTGTAGTTTACAAAAGCTCGTATTTCTATAATGTGACATGCCTAAGTCAAAACGTATAAAAGTTTTCAACTCTTTTCCTCGGAAACCTTAGAATGTGAATTAGGCAAATTTTGCATTGGGCCCTTCACTTTATAGTGAAGTTTCTGAATTCGAGAGGTGAAAACTGCCCTCGGTAGTTAAAAGGCGGCAAGGGAATTTTTTTCTATTTTGAGATTTTTGCATTTTTACACTAAAGTGACCCTACTCTTAATGAAAATCTAAAAAAAATTTTGTAAAAGAAAATATTATACGATTTTTGAAATTTTAAAAAAGCGGCAAGTGACATAACGTCACCATTTTGGAAGTAAAAAGGCGGCAAGTATAAATATTTAAGTTACAAGGCGGCATCTTTGCAAATATACCATTTAATTTTTTAAAATCTTTGCCTAATAATGCATATTTTATAGTAGAAGGCGGCATTATACACATATCTACTTATTACTAAAAGATTTATAACAAATACGTAATAAGTCTTGAAGTTAAAAGGCGGCAAGTCACTTAAGCACTCTTTTACATAAAAAACTGCAGTTTTTACGTCATAAAACTTGAAGCGGCATTGTTTAATACCACCATGTATGTTAAATAAGACCACGAAATACGTAACGAAACTTGTAGTAAAAAAGCGGTTAGTGACTCTCGAGCTGTTTTAACGTTCATATTCCTACGCCGCGCCGACGTAAATGTATTTGGAAGTTAAAATACCTGCGCCAGTCGACCGTCACTTTTCTGACGCGGCAAAGTAACTATTTTCTGAACTAATAATTTTTGTCTTAAAACTTAATAATAAATATTAAATACCTCGGTTCTAGATGAAATTTTAAATCCGTACGATTGAAGTGATACGTAATTATAATAATAAAAACTTTATTATTATAATTACCATTAAATTGTACGGGATTTAAAATTTGATCTGGTATTAGAACGACGGTATTTAATATTTATTAAAAACCAATTAATCGAAGTATTTATTATAACCTAACTATAGGTTAGGCGTGTAGGAAACTAAATATTTTGCATATCGATATAAGAAAATAGTATCACCCTCCATTCTTTAGCTTTTCAGCTATGATTTTTATATAATTATATATCTAGTAATAGCTAATCTCTAATCTAAAATCTAACAAGTAATAAAACTAATAAGTAACGATACCCCATCATTCAAGTAGTGGGAAATATATTTTTTGATTTTTAATTAAAACAGACTTCTTAAACCGACTTGAAGAGGAATTCAGTGCTGGCGCGCCTGTTTCGTGCATTATTTTGTATATTCTGTATGCTACGGGCTTGCCCATCAGCGCGGTTTGAGTGATGTAACGTCCACGATTCGCGCCCTTCAGCTTCAGCCCCTAATTAGTAATTGGTGTTACAAAGTCATATGATTAAGGATTCAGAGGTCGTAATGAAATATCGGATTCTATCAATCAAAGTAATTTTCTCCAGCTTGCAAGTCTACTTTCCAAATATGATAATAAATTCAAAGAATTTTTGGATGAATCCACTGTTTTTAGCGGTCTGTCGAAAATCATTAAAAATTATTTAATTGAAAGCATTAATCTAGTTGTATCCGAAGTGATTTTTTTCTGAACTCTGACCTTCCCGTTGGTTCTTGCTGAACTGTTTATTTTTGGAACGTTCTGCTATACCTACGAGCTGTTCTTTTTTCCAAACACACAAACTACTCATAGCAAAAATTCAAGATAAAGTTTATTGTTTTAAAATTCCAAAAGTAAATTGACAAACTAGTTAAAATAAAAAAATCCAAATACGGCAAGGAAAATTAAAATTCGTTGAATCATTGATCGTAAATTCGACAAACGAAATACCTATTAGTTTATAAAAAATATTTAACAATCTAATAAAATATATTTTGTTTATTTCAATTTATCTATCAGTAATTCGTGAATAAATATTATTTCAAAAAAGTTTGACACTTTTTCCAAAAATCATGTTTGTGAAACCCTCTATTTTTTTGTAAATGGATTGTCCATTGAAATTCTGAAATGCCAGGAAAACGCGTGACCTTAAAAATTTGAAAAATTTACCGCCTACCGCCCTACCTGATGCTTTAGTCACGAGCCGCCACTGCTGGACTGACTTAGAGTCGAAAAATTTTATTGAGCTGGATTTTTTAAAGCGAATGTTCTTAAAAATGGTATAACTTTGCCAACTTCTCATATAGAGGCTAGAAGAATACCAGAATTAAAAAAACAAGGCATTATTAAAAACTTATGTCCTTTAACGAGCGAAGACAGGAGACTATTTTGGGAACAGCTAAAAACGCCGACCGTCAATGATTTAAATGAATCATTCGACTAAGAATTAGACTAGATTAATTTAGTCACATTAATTTAGTTACTTACTACTACTAAATAAGTTAGGTTAATTTAGTTACCTAGTCATCATTTTTAGTTTTTGTTTTTGTTAAAATTTCATTGTAAGTGTGTAGTTCAAAATGTATGTAATTTTTTGCATTTATAGGATAGAATTTATACGATGGGATTTTATAGGATAGGATAGAATTTATATTTATTTATATATATGAAAATAAATAACTTGTATTTATTGCAGAAAAGGGTTTTATTATATCAGCGTACTTTAGGATCAGAGAAAAATATAAATATATAAAAAAAAAAGAAAATCTTGCATTTATTTTTTAATTTGGATAGTTACAATTAATTAATAATATGATGGTCAGGAGTGCAAAAACTTTTTTCGGTTGAGAAGCCTTCGCGACGTCTTCTCCTACTTAAAATATAAAAAAGAGACACCTGACAAGCGCCGCATCCGAAAATTTTTAGGGTGGCACATCTTAATTGGCCATATCCGTAAGTAAAACAAAAAAAAACCATGAAAACCTTTAGCCATGAAAAAGCCACAGGTAAACAAAACATGCATGAGAACATAAACTGGTTGAACCAATAATTATTGCTTTTAGGAAATAACTGTGATCATAAAACTACTTAAAACTTGCAAGATAACTATTATTTTAAAAAACAACCTGTATTTAATAATACGATGTTACTTAAAACTTAAACTTACCTTCTATGAGTTAAAAAGTCTTTTGCTTGTTTCTAAATAGCGGCACTTCAAAGGCTTTGTAGTTAAAAGGGGGCATTTGAACATTTTTTTGTCGTTTGCCGCCTTTTAACTTCAACTTCTTATTCGCATAATTACAAAAGACGAAACAAGAAAGATTTAACCAACATTTTTTAAATAAAACTTAAATTCTTGTCTTAAAGTGCATATGAATAATTAAATTCAGTATTCTCAATTAATACTGGACCAAAAAAAATAACGTTTATATCTTTATTAGTGAAGGACAACATCGTAAAGTTTTTGCCGTTTTTCTCAAAACTATGGTTTTGTCACTTGCCGCCTTTTAACTTCTGACGGCAGAAAAGGCGCCTAAAACTTAATTATGTACCTACCTGATAGTAAGTTAAAAGAAAATGTAATTTTAAAGCCAACTTAAACAGGCGTATCATAAATAAATTCGTATTCGGGCCAAGTTTAATACGAGCCTCAAAACCCAAGACTTACCCAATTTAAAATTATAATTAACATTTCTAAAGAAATAAAAGCTTACTCTATATCGGACTAAAAATTCACCGCACATTGTGTAACTAACTGAAAGAATCTTCATACATAAAAGAAAATTCAACAAATATAACTTCCCTCTACGGCAAAGAGCGGGACTTAATAATTTAACTTAATTAAAAGTACATGGAAAAGGGACAGGAATTTTTCAAACTTAATTTCATTATAACCAGGAGGGCAAATATTTGTCGTGGGAATTATGTTCTACGTCTGTAATTACACTATCCGTACATCAACCACTGAATAAATAGACTATCAGATTTACTTGTCAGTCACGTATGCCTAATATTATTATCTAATCGTTATATTCAGTGTGATTTTATTTATTATACATGTAGGTACATAATTCGAAATAAAATTTAATTATTTCTCAACAAGATCCAAAATATGACAATGTGAATTGTTAACTTTGTTATATTGAAGTAAGCCAGGGAATTCTTTAAAGTTGCTTATTCTTAGGCCGCCTCCAGCAAAATGACCGAGGGAATAATTTGGAGAGTTGAAATCACCTACAAATAATATATTAACAGCAGCGTCCCTCAGATATGCTAAGGAATCTAGAGCATCAAAAAATAAATCAAAGTCTTGCATTGAGGTATGCGGTGGTACGTATATATAAAACAAATAATAATTTGCCATTATTGCAGTTAACAATTTTCCATCAACCACATCAATATCGGGAACTACTCTTTCTCCTTCTAGTTCGGTGTTTAGTTTCATCGAGCGCCACTGCACACAAAAAAGAAATGGTTGTATTAAATATAAATATTTATTAACCAAGTAAATATATGTTTGATATAAGCCAATCATTTACAGAATTGAGTCAACTACACAAAATAATCATTAGAAAATTCAAAAATAATTATCTCAATTATTTATATGCTTCACTCTAGTGTCTTCAATTGTTGCTAACAACTGAAACTTGTGATGTCTTCCGCTAAATAAAAAGACATTTCAGGCAACCACCGCACATTGTCAAACCAACCATATAAATGTTTCAGTAAATAACTTATATTTAGTGAATATTTCTAATATTTTTGTGCATTATTCGTTTAAATATTTGACTGTTTGATTCAAATACATATATCGATAATTTGTGCTAAATATAGAAATACGTGAATAAAACGTTTGATGTATTTAACCTAATCACATAAATGTTTCCTAACACCACTTCGTGATTTACGTTTTATTTAGGGTGTATTTGGTTTAAATATGCTATGGCTATTGGTTTAAACATGATAATAATTGTTTTATTTATTTACTTTTCTATAAAAAGATCGAGAAAAATATACCTACCAAGTTATAAAGGTGTTAAAAACTATTTCGCATCTTGTCATTTCATGTCACATAACAACGTCTTTAAATTTTCTGGGAAATATAAGTAAAAGGTTAAGGCATGCAAGGATTGTTTAAAAAAAATGAAATCCAACATGTATATATTAAAGTATAAAAATATATATTACCTAATAGCTGTGCACGCGTCGCGTGTACCTAGTAGATATATAAAAATCGTACGCCGAGTACGGGGAAGCTTGTAACAAATATATTTATTATTGGATTAGCCTTGAAAACGATTGGGCCAAATATTTTAAATAGTTCTTTAAACTCTAAAGATTGTACAAATTTCTACAATTCAGCTAATCATCGAGCATTTAGGCCAACTTATCATAAATTGATTAATAATAATTATTTCATTTAAGTAACTCGAATTTTTGAATCAAACAGCATTGTTCAAACATATGATAGATGGATATCAAATATACAAATTTCGTTAATTCGTCATTCGTGATTGATTTAATTGAATAGGTATTTAGGTCAATTAAACATAGCTCAACTACACGATATATTTGTCTTCGCATGATGAAATCTTTTCTGTGTGTCTGTTTATAGTGCAGACAGACCACTTTGCCTACAGGCGGTTCTGTAAGGGCCTTGAATAGCTGAGTGGATGCGGTGCGGAACTCCAGTGGTCACGTGTTCCACAGATAGGTCTTTGATTACCCTATCTTAAAGAATACACAGATGAACGGTTAAAACAGGTTTATTCAGAATCTAGGACCAACAGCTTTATATACAGATTATATGCAGATCAGATGCAGGTGATTCAGTTTGAATACGTCAAGCGTTGTTAAACGGCATGTGCAAGCGTGATAAATAGCATGTCGGCATGCGAAAATACGGTCTCAGGGACCTATAATGGCCCTAGTCACCAGGAACGGGGAGTTTCCGGCTCAGTATTTTGCGTAAGCCATACAGGTTTCTTCCCAGTAGTTTGCGTGGGTAGAAACACGAGTCTTCCTGCCCAGTGGTCTGCGCGAGCAGGAAGTCACAGGAACTGTTCACGTATACCGACTTTTGCGCGACGGCGATCACTGTTGTTTCATTACTCGTCACTTTACTATCCGCACTTACTTGTCACTACTTGACCGGAAGGCGTTTACCGGAAAGGGGAAATTATTGTCACTTCATTACAGTGGGTTAAGTCGATTTGCGAACAATTAAAGCTGTCTTTCAAAGCAATCAGGACACCATCGCCCCTTGACAAGCCTGTAGACATCCTGCATCTATCTTTTCGGAAAACGATATAATTATCAGGAAATAATTCGCCACTACTAATGACGGAGTTAACCACGTTTTAGTTATTGCAATAAAGTCAAAATCATTTTCAGCTACACTATTGTAAAAATCAATAACCTTGGATCGTAAACCGCGCACATTTTGGTAAAACAACGTCGGTCTCTAATTAGGTGATCAAATCAGTTTTAATCCTGAGGGACAATTTTAGGGGTACCATTAAAGTAGCGAATGACTAGATTTCTTTCGCCATGTCCTCGTAACTGTCGAGGTGTTCTATCAGAGGAAGTGAAAGTAATTTTATAATTCTAGATATTGCGCAAAATCGTAGACTTCTTAATAAAATTCAATACCCACTTCTCTTTCGTCTCGAAGTGATATTTTTACAGGTCAATTGTGATCTCGAGTACGTCTGCCTAAGCGTTGAAAAATTCGAATGATTTCATTGATAAGGTCAAGAATATTCAATTGCTAGAGGGTGAAATTTTGATTTCCTTTGATGTTTGTTCATTGTTTCCTAGTGTACCAATTCCACAAACCTTGAGGATTTACTATTTGAGGACAATCTTAAGGATTTACTCGAATTAAACAACTATACGAGTAGAAAAGAAGTAATAGAAGAATATATAAACCTTACAAAACTTTGTATGAAACAAAATTGCTTCCGTTTCAATGACAAGTTTTATGAACAACATGAAGGAACCGCAATTGGTAACTGTTTATCGCCTTTCATTGCTAATGTCTTCATGAGTCGATTTGAAACTGAAGCAAAAGAAGAATTCGAGTATTTTCCTAGGATTTGGCTTAGGTATGTGGATGACATTTTTGCCGTGTTTGACACTAAGATTGCGGATGTAGAAAACTTCATTTCCAAATTAAATAGTCGTTTCACTTCTGTAAAGTTTACATATGAACTAGGAAATAATGGAAAACTTCCATTTTTAGATGTATTAGTAATTAAAAATAGTGATAATAGGTTAGAATTTGATATATATAGAAAATATACCAGTACGATCAGATATATCCCTAATGACTCTCACCACTGCTATCAACATAAAATGGCAAGTTTTAATTTTCTTGTCCATCGTTTACTCAGTTTCCCTCTCAGTAATGAGAGGTTTGAAAAAGAAAAAGTATTAATTAAAGATATAGCTGTGAGTAATGGTTATCCTAGAGATATAGTTGAAAAACAAAACTAATTAGGAAGCGTAAATTTAAGGACACTCTTCGTAATTCTACTACCTTTCAAAAGGATATAGAGACTCCAAAATATGTATCCATCCCATACGAACCCCGGCTTACTCGTGGTTTGAGTAAGGTTTTCAAAAACGTGGGTATAACAGCGATTCATTCGTCGAGCAACAAATTACAACAACTTTTAGACAATCCAAAGGATAAAATTGTTCCAAATGAAAGGTCTGGGATTTACGAAATTAGTTGTAATGATTGTGATCGAAAATATGTTGGACAAACGAGAGTATCAATTAACACCAGATTTAAAGAGCATATGGCTCATCTAAAATATGGAAGAACAGATAAGTCTAGTGTTGCACAACATGCTTTTGACAACAATCATAGAATAAATATTAGTAATTTAAGATTAGTTAGAAATGTGACCAATAATAGACAGTTGGATGCATTTGAGAGCATAGAAATTGTAAAATGTAATGTAGTATGAATAGCGACAAGGGACCTATACTGTATAGCCCGCTTTACGCGTTGCTTAGCAACCGATCATTGAAGCGTGATAAGTCACGCGTAAATTTCACGGTGATATCATTAGTGATGTCACCATGAAAATAGTATAAATATGGTAGATTTTGTAGTTTAAGATTAGTTTTAATCGTCTCCGGATGATGCCAACTTGGTTGGCGAAACGCGCGTCGAGCGAAGTGATTCTTGTAATCAGTCATTCATGTAATCAGGAATAATAGTTTGCAAGATGTTTAACACTCGAAGTAGTTTCCACAAACACCAACACATTTTTACTACGCGTAGTAAAAACGCTTGTAAAAGAGCGTAGTAAAAGTGTTTTGGTGTTTGTGGAAACTACTTCGAGTGTTATCATTACATCAAAGGTTCCAACCCTATCCAGTTTTAAGATGTTTAAGGCTAGTGACAAATCATGTTCGATACCTTCCCGATTATTATCTGAAGATTATCCCGATATATATGATTATTATCCCGATTATTATCTCCATAACACCAAAGATAATCAAATTTTGCTTTGTCTTTTGACGCTCAATTACCTCATTAAAAGCATCCTCAAAATCGTACGGTACATTTTTTTCCTGATTTGTATCCAAGGAGTTCCTGAGTGCATTTAATTGTGCTTCAAAATCAGCTTTACGGTTATAAGAGACATATATTTAGGATTCGATTTGCCACCTTGAGTTCAACAAGTCACTTTACATAAGAATAAGACATCAGTTCTTGTACGTTCGCGATGGTCCTGCTCTCCAACTATTGAGAATGCTGCTTTATTTTTTAGTGCCTTATTTTTTCTAGCCTTTAATACTATTGCCGACCGGTGACAATCCAATCAGTGAGATGATAAAGCGATTGTCTAAAAGGTCACGAAAAACGTAGTTATCTAGTTACTCGCCATGGTGAAATATCTACAATTTAACTTTCGCATGGACGAACTGATATTGGCGTAATAAAATAGCTAATTTAATATAATTGCTAGTTCGCGCCGTCATCAAAGAAATTTATGATTTCGGTTTGAAATTCACAGTATAATTCACTCCATTTGCAGGTTATAGCTCCATTCTACTCAATTGCTATCGGTAATAGCCCATCCGCATTCATAACGCTGCAAGACCATATCAGTAGACTTTGGGGTTGCATTTTGCTATTTTTATCCCAAAGCACGTTTCAGAATTGTACTTTACATAGAGCGTGATTATTTCGTTCGTGATAGCCTGAAGTTTTCCTCGGAACTTTAAAGTTTCGTAACTTTTCATACAGTCGGAAGACAAACCAACGGAATTTGAATTCTTAAGTTTATAAACTTATTTTTTCGATTTTATATAAAATCGCAGACATGTTTAATATAACTTATTATACGGCAATGTACTCGGGTTTCGAGTAGTGATATGAAATAACTAGTGATTTTCTCAGTTAAAAACTGATCGTCAATAGATCCGGATAATGCAAAATTATTGTGCATTTTTATACTATTATAACTTTGAATATAGTACACGGATTTTCAATAGGTTTTCAGTATATGAAAACCTATTTCAAGTTTTGAACTTTTGAACAGATGTTGCAACTATACAATTAATAAAAAGTTAAAAACCAATTTGCCTGCTTTTGAAATTGACGAATTATTTGGTATTTTTTTTCTATTTATTCGCCGTATAACGTAAATATCTCTACGTATATAATTTTTACAGGTGTAAGACAATCACCTCAAATGGATCTTCACTGACGCCATGGCTTTGTTCGAATTCAGTAGTTAATTGATAATTTGTTTTCACTGAAAGTATTTTTAACGAAGTAAAATTGCCTAATTGACTGAGATAACAGGTTCAAAGATAAATACATGTAGAGAAACAGCAGCACATGCATCACAACTCCGCAAATTACCCACTGATGCATGTGCTACTTTGATATTGGTCAAACTAATTGATATATAAACAGAAATAAAAGGACAGGGAAAATCTTTTCATGGACCCTTTGGTAAAAAATACTTTCATAGTACACTCAGTAATAATGTGTTCTATTGAAAAACCGGAAATTATTTGAGATATCGCTGAGACCCGTCGATTTTTGGTTTAGGGGGGAACATTTTTGACCGTCAATGTGTCATGATATGTTCATCCCCCTAACTCCTATCAACCCCTATTTTAAAATCTTAAATGGAACTACCCCAAGTGTAATACATCGTTTAAAAGCCCTTTTCATTGCGAACACAGCAGGGCATCATTTTTGGAAATTTGTAGAGATATAACAAAATGGTTTAAAACATTAAAAAAAAGGAGTTGCTAGGGGTTAGAGGATGAACATATCAAGACACCTTGATTGTCAAAAATGTCCCCCGATAAAATAAAAATCGACTTGTCCCGGAAAATTCTCAAATAATATTTTGCGGTTTTCAATTACAGGGGGTGGTAAATTTTATTGTGCAATTTCAATATTTTTTTTAAATATCATCCGATTTCAGATAGAAGATAGAATGGCAAGAGATTATATATAAAAGTAATAAGGAGCTGTGAGAAGGTGATTATAGGTACGAGTTTTGGAGAAGTACTGAGACGGATCCGAGAATTCATAGGCGAGGTTTCATAGATAAGGATTCATAGCTGAGGATTCATAGTGACATCTTAATTAAATCAACCGTCAAAAAAGTAAAGGTACCTTACTTATAATTTTATGCATATTAGTCATGACTAAACAAATTTGAATAGATATCAAAGATCTTATAATTTATTGAAAACTTTTGGACATAACCATAAAATTTAACAGAACTGTCAGATATGTCAAATTCTAAAATTTAGGTTAAGGATAGAGTGATCATAGGTGCTCGTAGTTTAAATATCATTTTCTTTTTATCATCATACAAGAACAAACTTAATTGATTATTTAACCATAATTATTCGTAATCATCTAATTTATTTAAATAAAAGTGTTAAATTTAGAATTTCTAATCTTTCTTTGTGTATGGAGTGTATGATTTTCTCTCATCATGTTTCTGGAGCCCACTACTTATAGGGGCACGTAGGTATTTTGAAATCATGAACATAGCCGGAGCATAAGGGGTATAAAAAGGTATATTTCTTATAAAATGTTCTATAATATTTTCAAAATTAAAAATTATCTCTAATTAAGTTTACCCTATTGTTAATTACGATTTTATCAGTATTGTATAAAATTTTATTCTGCACTCAGCTGTCTGCACAACGTTTGAGGAGTGACTTTTTATTCATGCGATCCGTTGATTCGTCAAGTCAAGCTTTTGCATAATGTGATATTAGAAGAGTGAAGCAAATTGCAATGTTGGCCAATATACTCAAAATTTCCATGAGCGCGCTACATGTTTAACAATTTCCTATTTTTTGTTTCCAAGTACATAAAATGCAGACTGTTTGTATACAGTATTAAATTGCAGATATTTGCGTTTACTGCATTGCTTCGTTTGTACAATGCAAATCGAATTGAATCCACAGTACAAATTGATTTTATTCGCGCTGACTAGAACAGAAACAGAAATTATTATTTTACTGTATAAATTGCTTACATTCATGCATTTGTGGAATACTACGTATCAAATATTTAGTTTGAAGTATAATATGATTTTTGACAACAATATATTTAACACTCTTACTGAAATATATCGTGCAAACTTTTTACGTGAATGCTATAAATAAATGCAATAATATAGGTGTCATACATAATTGTGTAATTTCTAAGTGTCATGTTGTAAACAAAGAAAGTATGCTTTATTTAGGTTAATAAATTAATCTTTATTAAAGTAACGAATATATTTTAAATTACAACTCATGATAGTTATCTAAACATCAAAAATAATTAATCATATTTTTACTATCACTTGGCAGTTGAAGAAAAAAAAATATAGATTAATCTCTGAGCGCAATAGAGTGTACAATATTCTTTGTTAGTCCGTCTTTAGCCAACACAAACAAATTGGATGGTTTTCCCACGCGAGAACATGCCACATATAGTTGTCCGTGGGAAAAGCATGGTGTTTCCAAATCTAAGCCACATACAGACAATGTATGGCCTTGTGACTTAATGATCGTCATAGCGAATGCCAATCTAATTGGGAATTGAGTGCGTTTGAATTCAATTGGCACATCTGTAGGAATCATAGGGATTCGTGGCAGGAACACATTTTCGCCTTGAAACTTGCCAATCAAAATGATGGCTTCAATAACGTTTTTCTTTAATTTTTTAATGACTATCGTGTGCCATTACACAGCCGTGGTGGGTTCAAGGTACGAAGCAGAATGATCGGAGAACCTAGTACAACTTACCGGAAATTTCGGTTAGTTGTACTTTTCCTGATGAGCAATACATCCCAACTGGCTAATTTTTAAATTTAAGTGCATGACAATGCGGGCATTCCTTTTCCAAAGTACCAATAACCACTTTGGAATGAGCATAATATTCAACATCAGGCTCGTACTGGAATGCTAGTCGAAGAAATAAATCTGATGTAAATGCTCGATGAACTTGTTGGCGTTGTTGGTCAATTCCTTTACGTCTGTCGACTATGTATCTGTCGTTTCTCTCCGTTCTAGTTGTCTTTGTTGATTTTGTTCATCTCGTGCCTCTTGCGATTGTGATTCATGTAACTGCGCCATGCTCACACGCACATCTGCATTGTTTTCTTGGATTTGTTCGCCTGATCTTCGTGCTCTTATATCTCGCACGGCTCTAGAATGGATCGTTCGACTCAGATTGGCCCCTTTGCATCTTTTTGGCATTGCTGACTGTACATAGAACATATAAATAAATGAAGTTAAAATACTTACTGTACTGCAACTGTACTGTAACTGATAGAAAGTATTGGTGTCAGTGTCAGTGTCAGTGAGAGTATCAGTGTATTGGTGAAAAACAGTGACTTAATATTGTATTCATTTGCTTATTATTTGACTTATCTTTCACAATAATAAAACACGTATATTTATTAAACACGTACACGTTTTCGTTTTGATTTAAAACTATTTCCAAAAAATGTTAAGTACAATATATACAGGTACGTTAATGGCCGTTGTTGGCGGGAGCTTACAACACGTGTTTATTTACATGAGATCATTTAATTGAGTGAGAGTTAACACTGTCTTTATCAGTTATTAATAAATTGTGAATAAATAATTATTACACTGGAAATTAATGATAAATTTACGATGAGAGTAAAATTAACATGAGAGTTGCACAGACAAATTAAAATAATACGTATAACAGTCACTGCTACGATTGATACACAAATGGCTGAAAAATGTATAGTGAGTAAGACAGGACACAGGACAGGAACATGTGAAATTATATTTCACCGAAAATTAATATATAGGCGAATAAATTAGAAACACACACTTTATGGCGGAGTTGGGATATATATTAGGATTGTTGTTAAAAGAAAATAGTTTCTCATGTTCTCTTTTTCTGTTTCAATATCTTTTTCTTTTCTTCAATATCTGTGCACAAATCTGAACAACATTGTAATATGATTAACGCGTTCCTAGAATAGGAATAATTTTCGAAAGTAAACAAAAAGTGGAATAAATCCTCATCAATATGATCATCGTGCCCCGGAAATATTTTCATGGAGTTATGTAATTCAGCTGAAATAAATGATATTCGCTTAGGTACCCGAATCTAATGTATACTTGTGCGTTTAAGTTTTATAGAAATAAACAACATTAATTTTATTCAAACGTCAGTGAAATGTGTGACTTAAATTAGAAGTTTCAAGCAAGGGGACCAAATTCCTTCAACACTGACAAATCACGTAAAAAGCGTACTATTAATAATCCTGCTACTTCAATTTGCAGATCGACTACAAAGCTAAATTTATACGAAAGCACCTTAGCGTTAAGAATACATTTATTTTCTATTCTCGATATAAATTGACTTTTTACTTAATATATTATGATAAATCTCAAGTTAGTTTAGAAAAGCAGAATAAAACAGAATGCCCTTCAGACACAAACATAAATGACTTTATAGATTCATTTGAAGATACTTTAGCAGACTTGTTACCAACTTGCCATAATATGTTGTGTATGGGTGACAATAATAATATTGGTGGTAAAATTAAAACACTATAAAACTTACTCAGTTGCCTTTCGTCGGGCGCAATATGACATGGAAGTAGAATGGGTGCAATGTATCAGAATGATCACATAGGTACTTAGATTTACTTAGACACGTCTAAATCTATAGCTTAGTGTTTGATATGTCTAATGCTGTAATGAAAACACACCGAACGAGTTTCAGAAGAAGTGCCTGCATTAAATTTGGTAAAACGTGATGTAATATAAAAAAGGCGCGTAAATAGTAATAACCTCTCATGGGTTAACGCAACCAAGTTTACCTCAAATTATTAGAAATAGGGACAATCTTCTGGTTTAGCATAATTTGAATTTGTTTCACGGCAATTTCCTTTTACGCCACAAACGGCCAGACCTGCACAACTATTTCCCGCGGATTGTTCATTTGTGCTGAAGTCATTATTTCTTTGTTCAGTTGAAAGTGGGATATTCTGGCGAAAGGACGTGACTTGCAAGTGTATTGCTGTTTCCCTGAGCGCTACAGAATTTTGTTCTCGCTAGCCAGGATCCAATAATAAACAGAATCTGTTCAACAGCTTAAGTGGTTAACTAAATATAATAGTTCGGGCCGATCGATAATTTACTAGAGTATCTAATTCGTTTTCAACTAGGTTAAATTTATTTCCTAGATGGTTTTTTAAAAATTTGCACTATCGTCGTTACCATCACCATTGTCCTTATTGGAAGGAAGTAAGCTGGAGGACGAATAGATGTTGTACACAATTTTGTATTGTCGCATCTTTGAACAAAATTAAATTCTTAACATCCCTTTAAACACTCAAAAAAAAACAATATTTCACCTTAGAACAGCGAAATCGAGGGAAAATTATATTTTTTCTTTGACGTAGAACCAGACAAGTTATGTGTTATTTGAAGTAGGGTATTTGGAAGTTAGAATTGGTGTTTACGAAATTTTTTTGTGGTACAGGACTTATTTATATCGAAAAAATGAAAAACCATGTTTTTTACGTTTACATCGTCGTATCTCCAGATCTACGTAAGCTATCAGCCTCATTTTTTTTTAAATTCGAGTATAGAATTAGGCGCTTCCAACAATGTTATTATCATTACTGAATACTGTTTATTATTATATTTAAATAACAATTAATTTATTACTTCCTTACATGTGTATTTAAACATGCAAACATGTTCCTTACATGTGTATGTGTAATGTGTATTACTTCCTTACATGTGTAATAAAAAAAGAAAATGTAGAAAAAGCATGAGGCTTTAAATTGGCTATAATTGCAATAACTTGCAATACCTTGTATAGCCCATAGGACGTTTTGAAATTTCGGAAAAAAACATAACCTTTGTATAGCACCTGGTATAATATCAAAATCATTCGTTTTGCCAAAACAACTAATACAGTGATATTCCTAAGAGAAAAACCTACAATTTGAAAAAAAAATCGACCAAAACGAACAAAAATTGTCGAAAATACATAACGTCAAATTTGAGTTAACTTTTTGGTTGTGCGTTAAATAAGTTGCGCAGTGTATATATTATTTTATAAAAATAAATATGAAAAACCTAGTAAGTTTACTTACTCTTTTTTGAAAACGCTTACTTGGCAAATTTATGAACTTGCTAAAAATCTAGGGAAAAATATATGATTTAGGTGCCTTTGAGAGAGACAGGAAGATCTCTTTTTAAAGCAGTCTTTTTAAAAATCAAGTAAATATGTAAAACCTAGTAAGTCTATGTTTTTTCTCCGACTATGTTTTCCTAAATTTATGCAGAGTATATACGCATCAAATATAAATTCTAAAATTATATTTTATCTTCACATGTCAATATTTGTATACCGTATGGAAACTACTTACGGAATAAATTCAGTAATTACTGTAAATATTTAACTGTAGATATTTCACAATTTCCACTCTGTATAAAATTATTGGCTTCGTGGTCTTTTAAATGTAATAAATGTAACGTTTCATTAGAAATACATTTGTCTACAATATTATATAGGAACAAAAGAAAGCATAAAGACTGTTATTAAATAAAAGTTCAATAGTACCAATAAAAATATTGGCTGTTATATATCAGCTTTCCCAAAGTTATTCCAGAAACGGTATATGCACAAATCAAGACATAAAAGGAAAATGTATAGCCTCTGAGAAAGTAAATGTAGCGTAAAGGGTATTAAGGCGAATAAATCGAAAACAGAAAAAATATATCTGCTGGGAAGCATAAATGTATATATATATATATATATATATATATCATTCTCAAACTTATTACCTTAAGAATATAAATATTTTCCTTGATTTATGATACACATGCTTATCTTCTGTTTATCAACAAGATTATATAAATTACTTCATATTTGACGTTCAGCCATAAATTTCGATAATGCGATCATATCTGAATATTTCCCTACTCTCTACAGAGTCTTGTGCATATATTTCTCTAGGGATTCAGGGTTCAAAGTATACAAAATTATTTATCTACTCCCTACATAGAAGTGCTTTTTAATGAAGACATTAATTGTATTCTCTCAATGTATGATAATAAAAATGCCTAAAATTTGAATGAACTGCGATGTAAACATTTAATACCTAGCATTAACTTCAAAAGGTAAAAGCGTACTTCATTCGTTACCTCTGGCAGAAGATACAGCAAAGCAACATATTAAGACAGTTTCAAGCCTAGCAATGGAAAAATAATTCTTTAATACTTCCTGAAGAATGAGGCTGGTAAAAAGATAATTATTTAAAATCAATCAAAATGGCGCTCACGTTTTAAAAATCATACGCTCTTGCATATGAAAATATGGAAAAAAATATTTTTGGGTAAACATGGGTAAAAAACGAGCAATTTTTTTTTCAAATTTAAAAAAAATAATTAGCCGCGCCCCAGGGGTTGAAAAAAAAATTTTTTTTGGTAAACCATTTTAGATTTGGCAACTAATATGTATTAGCTTTTTAACAGGCAAAGGTTTATTGACAATATTTTAATATCTAGCCGCGCCCCTGATGCTTTAGGAAAATCATAAATATCGTTTTTGAAATGTTCTGTATGTATATCTTTTTGGTTTACTTGTGACCAAAAAAAAATATTATTTGTAATGTTTAGCCGGGTCCCACATTGTAGTCTCGTGGTAAAGTTAAAACTAGGAACACAGACGTTTGTCGCCATTTATTGAAGAAAAAGTGAAGCAATTCAAAATAGAATCCAAAAAGCTATGACATTTCTTCTTGAAAATGCAGTAGTTTCGAATCTTGTAAGTGTGAAAAACTCTACAAAGTGCCTTTGTTAGAACAAGAAGAAAGGATCAAAGGACTGACGGAAAAATGCGAATAGCTGGGATAGATAAGGTAACTGCCGAATAAAATAAAAATGGCAAAAAGGCTCTTTAAACATCTCCATCGACAAGTAGTCAAAACTCTGATTGATTCCAGCTCATCTACCGAAACTGTAACCCAAAGTTCGTCCAGCGAAGAAGACTTGGCCAACGATCAAGACTTTAAATAGACATATTCCCTACAAAAGGCACAGCAAAAAAATACAGTGACGAAAACATCCAACCAACTCAGAGTTCCATTGTCAAATCTTGCCCAAATTGCCGATATGACTGGTGCATCGATAAAAATAAGACCCGTCAAGAATTAAAGAATTTAAGGTAGCCCCCCACCCCCGGAGTGCGGCTAAATATTTCTTTCAATTAATTTAAAAAAATTGCCTTAGTTGTTTACCTATCTATGCCAATCAAGATACAATTATTTGTTCCTATGCTAACCTAGATTTGAAATAAAAATTTTGGAATTTTTTTTGCCTTTTTCGTCCCGCCCTATTCAGCATGTGGCAGCAGAAAAAGTGATCTTCATTGCTCACCTGCCTACATTATCTGCACTGGAACTGACTGCGATAACCACCCACTGTTTGAAGAAGATAAAGTCTCTGAAACGCAAAATATAAATGAAAATTAAATTTGCTTTTTTTTGTATATAAAATTATAAATTTCCTACAGTTAAATAAATTTTTCCAAATTTTGTTCCACAAATTAATTATATGTCATTATTAACATAAGAAACTTATAGCTAATTGTTTATAACATTTTTTGGTATATTGACATATAATTTAAAAATATTTACAATAGCAATTTAAAAATATACCATAAATATCTCTCTTATTCAAGTTTTCAATGGATATTGTATAAAAAAATATTTCCTGCATAAATAGCATAAATATTGTTTAAACAAAAGAAATAATTCCGTCCCCGCTCCAAAATGTTTGCGATTATAAAAAAAATTAAAAAAAACAACACAGATTTTCTACACAGATTTTAAATGCGCCAGTTTTAACATAAATATAGTATTAATTGTTATATGTCTCAGTTCACATTAAAACAAAAGAGAGGCTCTAATATTAGTCAAAATATTGTGATATTTGAACCATCCCATCTCCAATGAAAGGACACACAACGCAGATTATTTCCACATCTTTACGCGTCATATGAACATGATAAAGATAAAAGACGTTAAAAACAAATCCGAGAGTCGATGTGTATTCAATCAATATTATGTTTCTCTCGACGGAACATAGGAAGCTTATCTGTCATCTAAAGAGAGAGGCGGAGCTTTTATGCCAGTCATAAATGATACATCTTTATAAATTTTTTAGATGGGATTTAGGGAACTTTGTGTAATGCTACATAAGTCAAGTCTTTTAGTCTAATATTTAAACAACTATTATATGGGATATTGGGTAAATAAATTTGACAAACATTTATAAAATAAAGGAGAACAACGTTGTAATATTTTAGCATTTAGACTATCAAAACTAAAAGCGAGCTATTGCACGCTAAGACCAAGAACGCCTTATAGTAGAAATTTTAAATGAAAACGAAATTTCAGGTTATATTTTTTGCTGTTTTGTTGTTCACGTTCGCGCCTAATAGCTGCATAAATGCGTTTTAAATGCTTTCTAATTCTTACAGCGTTAAGGGTCCTCCGTAGTTCTTTAATAATACTGAGCCAAGGTGCAAAAGGATTCGAAAGATGAGGAGTTGCATAAGGGGCACGTTAACAAAACCTGAAAAATATCCCTATATAAAAACACGTAGATTGAATATTGTGATATTATTAAAATTTTTATATAGAAATATATATTTTTAACCTCTTATTCATTAAATCAATATACCTACGCTCTTATCTCAGTAGTGGGATCTAGAAGTAAGCTAAGAGAAAACCATGCAATTCACAATACAAAGAAAGAAAAATATAAATTTAACACATTTAATCAAACAACTTTGGTAATTACTATGATAGAAATATATGCATAAGATCAATTTAGAATGTGCTTATATGGTTGATACGAGAAAATGATATTTGATATACTATTATAAAATTGCTATTATATACTCAACCTAAAATAAAAATTGTGGACATATATGACATTTGTATAAATTTTGATGTTTAATATCCAAATGGTTTGTAATAAAATGTTATGTATTCTCTCTCTAGCTCTATTTAAAATTGTTTTATAGCCATGACTTACATACTCATAAAGTGATAAGGTACCTTAACTGTGGTTACTGTCGTGTTCTATACGCTTTACTATGACACCTCAATTTTGTCCATCTGGCCTTTCTCAAGACTTCAGCAAGCCACGGGGCTTGCTGAAGTCTTAGGCCATAGGTACGGACCTATGGCCTCATGCAAACCACTAACTTCTTTCCTCTCTGCGAACTGCTTACAAAACTATATTTTTAATTTACTGATATCCTGTAATTTTTTCCCCAATTTATTTTTATATATTATTATCTATTTTTAATTCTTATTATTCTTCCTTCGTATCCTCAATTTATTTTAATGGCCTCTTGATTCAATTTTAATAAAGTCTATCCCATGTAGACTTTCTCACTTTAGATACTGAATTTATATATTTAGTCTATGCTATCATTTCCCCTTCTATGTCTGATATATCTTAATACATACATATATAATTTAGCATTTGTAATCATCTATAATACCTACCAAATTGTCTCGTACAATACCTCAAATCGGTATATATCTGGTGACGAATTGGTTCATTTTTCGAGTTTGCGAGTTTCAGAACTTAATCAGTTAATCATTACCTGAAATATAGGTATGCGAAATTCAGCCAAATTCACCTAGATCTATAAGACATAAGATTAATGCAGGGTTCTTTGTATGTTGAATATGTCGTTTGATATCTTGATTTTCTCCTATCTAATAACGTTCTAATATGGTGTCTATAGTGAAGTTTGGCATTATCTTCTAATTAGCTTAGTATTAGCTAGCAGTAGCATTTAGCAGAATACCAATATTTTCTCAACTGCATCGATAGGGGTTGCACATACTCAAATAGCAAATTTACATTTTACCGCACTATATTCAGTATGTTTCCTGCACGACGCTGTTTAAACTCGCCCCCAAGCCTGCTTGCATCCTGGAGTAATTAGAAACCAGAGAGTTGTTATCGCCTCCCTCCGGCAGCTGTGGTCTGGCGCAATGCTCTTTAGTCAACTTCCACGTTCTGAAAGAGTTTAATTGTAATGCACTCCATAATATGGTTTCTGGCGCGAAACTTTGTTCGAGCCACACAGTCTCTGGGAAACGGAATATTGTTTTTGTATTCGCAGTTAGAAGGCTTTCGATATCGTCATGGAAATCCCGTTAACTTCATTTCAGAGTATACATTTTCAACTTTCCCGCATATATTCATATTTCAGACAATATTATAGTAATAGCGAAACAAATGTAAACACATTAATGACTAGGTACATTGTTTAACATCTTTCTAAAAGCTTTAACTTGCCATTTTAGGATTTATAACTAGGATTTATTACTTTTCATTACTTCAAAAGTTGACATGTATTTATGCATCGATACGTCAACCTGTTAACGTTCTCGGTTTGTATACACAAGGCACCCCCAGTTAGAATCCAGCCAGAAGCATTTTTTCATCTTTCCAATGATATGCAGTTGTCTGCAATTACATATTTTTCACTTTTTATATGACATTGTTTCGGATTGAAACACCCTCTGACTGTACTCTATACTCCGTACTCTCCACTACATGTATTTTAATGAAAAAAATTGTATGGATTTTTTTTCGACAATTGGTTTTACTATAGCTGACAAGTTTTCAGAAATATGGATACAACTATTTTTTTTCTAATAATAAGTAAGTAAGCAAGTAAGTTGGTCTCTGTTTGATATTTATTGAGTAGCCGAAAAAAAAATAGTTACCATGTTCATTTAATTTTTTTATTGCAATGCTGTTGTTATTGCTATAGCAAATGATGGATCAATGAGATTAATTGCACTGCATTCTGGAATCTGGAATTTGTCCGTAGTGCGGATCAGAGATCCGCTGCACTTAGGCCCCATTGGTCCCCTTGTGCTTCCTCCGTGAGGGAAATGTCTCCCTAGGCCACGACCAGCCCAATGTTGTACAAAAGGTGATGATGTAGTAGTGATTGTCTACTATCTGTGCAGATTCTTATTGTCTTGCCCGTTATTTCTCTGCGAGCAATCTCTTGTGCGGCTATGGTTATACCAGCGAGTTCTGTTTGTACTACACTGGCATTTTTATCCATAGTCCAGTTGCATCGGAGTCGCAGATTCCTGGAATATATACCACAGTCTGCTCCATCCTTTTTCTTTGATCCTTCCGTGAAGACATAGTTTACACCTTCAACGCCGGCCTCGTCTTCACCAGTAGTATGTATGGTGTAAGGTTTATCAAAGACAAGCCGAGGCGGAATACCATCTGCACATGCCTGTAAAAGGGGTATCTTTCTGACAGCCTCAGTCCACAGGCGGCTTCTGGTTTGGCCACAGCTTGCGTTTGGTAGAATGCCAACGGATTTAAGGCGAGTCATGGTAACCAGAGCCACTTCTTCTAGATGTAGGTCTAGCGGTGGAAGACCGCTAGACATTATCTCCATTGCTCTCGTTGGTGTTGTTCGCATGGCTCCGGTTATGCTCAGACAGGCAACTCTTTGTACCTGGCATAGCTTGAGTTTTGCTCTTTTTTGTTGACTCTTGGGCCACCAGACAACGGCTCCATAGGCCAACATTGGTCTTATGATGGCAGTGTAAATCCACAGGACCACCCTCGGTTTCATTCCCCAGGTTTTCCCTACGGTCCTGCGATACTGCTCGTAGGCCTTTATTTATTCTTCTTTCGAGGTGAAGATTCCAGTTTAATTAAGCATCGAAAGTTACCCCCAAGTATTTCACCTGTGGTGCAAAATTTAGTGCTATGTTTAGGAGAACAGGTGCTCTCATTGGCTCCAGTTTTTTTTCCTTGTAAAGAGTACAATTTCCGTCTTCTCACACCAATTTTCGATTATTCTTAGGGCCATCTGCATTCTCTGACAGAGGGCTCCTTCGAATTTTCCATTAAGCAGTATCGTTAAGTCATCTGCGTATGCAATTGTGTAGAATCCTTCCACGTTGAGGGGGTTTAGGAGGCTGTCAAGAATCAGATTCCATAGCAGTGGTGATAAAAAACCTCCCTGTGTACAGCCTTTCGCAACCAGTCCTCTTATGACAGTGTCTCCTGCACTGATTTGTACTGCTCTTTTAGAGAGCATGTTGGATATCCAGCTGCTCACAATATGAGGAACGTTCCTATGTGATAGGGCCGCTGTACATTTAGGAAAGGTGGTCTTGTCAAACGCACCTACTATATCTATGAAGACACTCAGGGTGGATTCCTTATGATCCAGGGATTCCTGAATCCGACTTGCTACCACATGGAGGGCAGTATCGTTGGATTTTCCCGGCGTGTATGCGTGTTGGTTGGGGTGCACGGGATTGTTAGTGTTAGATCCCTCAGATATCGCTCACATAGCTTTTCCATTGTCTTCAGTAGTAATTAAGTTATGCTAATAGGGCGGTATGCTTTGGGGGTGGAATAGTCCATCCTCCCTGCTTTTGGTATGAACAATACTTTTACTTCTCTCCATGTCTTTGGGAGATAGAGGTGTGCTAATTGCACTGCATTATAATATCAACAAAAATTCGGTGTTTAACAGTAGTGGAGAATAAACGGCACAAAGGAGATTGCATTTATTCTCCAATGACATGAAACATCATCAACGTATTTTATCCAATATTTGAAAGTCTTTTATATCGCACCTCTATATCTATGAAGTCACCCAGGATGGATTCATTATGATCCAGAGATTTCTCAATACGACTTGCTACCACATGGAGGGCAGTGTTGATGGATTTTCTTGGTGTGTATTCATGTTGGTTGGGGTGCACAGGATTGATAGTCAATGTTACATCCCTCAGATATCGCTCACATAGCTGTTGTATCAACACAAGTATTTTTATAAGGTTTAGAAACAACACCTTTTTGAATAAAACATAAATTAATATATAAAAATCTACCCATATTCAATCAACCAATGTAATAATTTTTCCATTTTTAACTATAATTTGACACTCTTTAAGATCTTTTAAACTATTTTAACTTGATCAATTTACCCTTTCTGTATGTTTATTCGTTTTTTAGTCATTTTTCTTTCCAAATTCTACAAAATTCACCTATTTTATTGCATTACTAGAAATCAATAAACAGAAAAACATTTTTAACTCAATTTAAATGACAAAATCAGTCATTCTATTTTCCGTTTTTCCCTATTTTTGTTACCTTTTCGGACCTGCATTTACGGCGGTTTTCATTTTTACCCCAGGCAAATTAAAATGTCTCGAAGAGAGACAACAAAACTATTTACGAAAATTCAACTTCCTGTTTATTTCCAACTTTTTCGAAGACAATTTGGTCCACTGAAAAACCCATGGCAGATAATACGCCCCTCAGCGTAAAGAGCTGTCAATTTACTTCGCTTCCAATTTCCGTTTAACTTACTGCGCGTGGCTGTCTGGCTGGTGCCGAGCATGGCATTATCCTTGGATGTACTTTCACTTGTACTATTTAATTTTAAATAAAATAAAATTTTCTTTTTCTTTTTCTTAGTGTGTCGTGCATTATAGAAATATAATTTTGCCGCCCCTTAAAATCTGCCGCCCTAGGCTGCAGCCTTCTCAGCCTATTGGGAAATATGGGCCTGGTGGGAGTATAAGTCTATGAGAAATATTCCGCCTAAAATAGCCTATTCTACAAAGTCCTGAGATTAGAAACTGAAAAACCCTGTAAATAATAAAGTGAAATTGGCAAACAAGTAGATTCCACTTTTCATATTTTATGCCATATTTTAACTAAAAAGCGACGAACATTAAATTTATGTTTCTAGAATGATACACCTGTTACGTACTCATAAAAGGGATGCCATAAGCCTCCTAGCGGTGACAATGTTCAAATATGTCCAATTAACGGGTTTAGGAAAGGACCGCAATAAATTAGAGATCAGCAGCAGGTAGAATTGGAAACCGAGTCTGTAAATTAGAAGATGGTCGATTAGACCCTGTATACAATAACCAGTGGCCCGGAGAGGCCGTTGGCTAGCGCCGAATAAATTGATCCGTTTGCAGTGTCAAGCAAACTGTTTAATGCCAAACACCGCCGTAAACAATCACCCTATACAATAGACAAAATTATCCGAGGCGGGGCCGTTTATCAGTTGGCAATGATTTATTGCATTAGGTCGAGTTTCCGAACTTTGCCAATAGTACGCTGCGGGTATTTTGTTCAAAAAGTTTATCCTCCATTCGGAACTCAACTCATAAATGGTTTAATATTATCTCATCCGGTGTAAACTTCTGAACATAATATGCTTACGTTAAGAAATAAATTGATGTGAATATGTAACGACTGTAACTGTTATAGTCAGCACTAGCATTTCCATGCAACCTTATTGTTGAATTATTTGCAAGTATTAGTATTATTATTTATCTACGATAAGTTTTAGGAGTTCACGTCATTTCATTTCCCTTTAAACTTCAGAGCTCTTCAAATAAAACTACTGGGACTCTCATTATTCGTACAGCTTCCAAACCTCGTAAAATCAAACGAAGAGTAGGGAAAGTGAATTGTGTCAGTGAGAGATTTTTTTATAGAAAAGTGATAACAAAATATAACAATAAAAAAAATAATGACTGATTTGTTAAATCTTGTTTTTCTGATATTGCCGTTATTCCTGATATTGCCTGATATTCGCCGTTATGCAAATAGGAATCAACCCCAAAAACTAAGTTTTGAGAAACGAAGGTTAAAAGTTGACAAACTATAATTAAAACGGCTTGTTTTTTGTTCAGCATCATCGTGCAAAATTTCGTCATCTAGGAAAAATAAATGAAAAAAATTAGAGAAAAACAGGTGCGAGCAAATATATCAAGACATACCTTTCGCCTTATAGGAGAAGAAACATCGCTATCTATAATAAAATCCAGATCTTTGACCGAATCATCCGATAGATTCTTTAGCAACTTCGCAATCTCAGGATTCAAGGTTGGTGGTTCTGAAGAGATATTTGAAATATCTCCTGTTGTTTCTCTCAGATTTTCTAAAAAATACATATTATTAAATTATTCATGTTTAATAGTCAAATTTAGTTTCATACCTTTGTTTTCTGTAATAACTGTAGTATTACACATATTCACTAGTTGTTTATTACGCCATGAAATCATATTACACCACTTTTATAAACGAAAACAAATAAGAAGTTCACACTTTCATCCCGTAGAAGGCACTGATATACTGATATTGTAAGCGTCTATGCACTTGGTTCCCTTTTGAAAAATAGTTTAAGATGCTTTCGAGTGTACAAATGGTTCTTTTGTCCTATTTCCTATGGTTATATATGGTTATTTCATATGGATCTTTTCTGCGAAATATAGTTTACCCACTTCCGCAACTTTCAATGCCTTAATATTAATTTCGTAATTTTGTCGCATGGTTCCTTTTTGCATAACGGCGTCCAATTAAGATTTCATTCTTAATTAAATCGTGATCGATTAGCCCACGCTTCTTAAATATTCTCCACGAGGAAAGCCAAATTAAGGCAGATTGGAGTGTTAAACTCATAAGGTAAACATACTTACTGATAATTTGCGACTTGATATGTATATATAGCGTGAATTAACCTTACACGTTTAATTTTACTACCAATATTCCGGTTTCTATTTAGCTTTAATTATGTTTGCTGCCGCAATAATGTGTTCCGCATACGTATATATTATTGCTTCAAATTTCGGCCGCGCGTGAAAAATGCAATCAATGTTAATTATTAACCGTAACCCGATAAACGCTGGAGCCGTTTTAACAGCGGAGATAAAGTGGATTCATTATTAGTTTCGTCGTCAGTAGTTGTTGGCAAATGTTTATCATAAATTGATCCCTAATCTAGCGTGTCCCGAAGCTATAATTTTGGTGGATATGCATTACAAGACCTTAAACTAAGTTCAACGGTTTGTATAGAATTTAATTCAACTACTTTACCAGTATGATAGGTATCCATTATTAGTACTGTTAGATTTATTGCATCACATGGAAACTGCTCCTTATAAATAAATTTTCTTATGATTAGAATAATTTTAACTTACTTGGTAGTAACGGACACCCTGTATATATAAACACGAATTAAAGTACATTTTTATGGGTATAAACACAAGCAGATTTTTTGTGAAGAATACTTTTTTTCCTTAAAATTACAAATAAAAATATATACGACATGTGAATATAAAAACACCAGCAAAAATGTAAAAAATCTGTATATTAACAGATTTTTAACATTTCAGTATCAATAAATGATGGACGAAGAAGGAAGGGACTTTTTTCTCTATCAAAAGTCAGGATATTCGACGAAAATGATGTAAAGCAATGAAGAGAAATGAGAAGGAGAACGGTCCATTGTATAGAATTTCGGGGTCTAATATTTGCGAATATCATTTCAACGCAAGAAAAAAAATATTTATATTATTTTGCTGGCATATCAAAGTAGTAAATTAATCCCAGATGTTTAGAAACATTCGCCACACATCTGAGGCTTCTTCAGGCTATAAATACAATAATAATATCAAACACAGGCAACTCCTTGATCTGATAAGACGAATGTCAGTTAAAACAAAAGGACAGAAATAATACATAACATGTAGTAATAAAATAATTATGTCAAATGGTACTGCTTTTAAAAGGAATAACTAAGAATTACTTTAGTTACATTATGTCCAGAGGGTTCAGTGTATTTATGTTGTTACTTTAATAGCATGAAGAAGCCTCAGATATGTGATGAAACGTTGCTAAACATAAACAGTTTTTCCTGGATAAGAACGAACTCTAACCTAACCGAACTATTAAAATGATATAGCAAAATAGATTTCACGTTTTATTGGTACTTTTTCTGCCTTACCCGCAATCCGACGTTTAATTTCTTCGCACCATCATCAACTTCCTTTTCAACTAGAATTATTGTTATTTAGTTCGAAACATCGGAAAATGTTAAGTGTAATATATCGTTGGATTTAGAAATAAAATTAGAGTTTATTAAGAATAAGTAACATTTTCCGATTATTTTAGAACATGAAGTTGACGATGTCTGCGGAGAAACGAAACGTTGAATTGAAAATCTGCTTGTAGAGCAGGAAAATAGACAACGAAAACGAAAACGTGATTTTTTTTATCATATTTTTTCAAGTACCTAATCAACAGAGCAGTTGAAACAGAGGACACGGACATCTTTTAACAAAGCAAAACGGACAAAATTGAATCAGACTGGGATCAGTACAAGACCTGTATAAACTACTGCCGCACCTGGTTGGGATGTTTAGGATGTGCTTAGCACACCTCTACATCCTAAAAGACACGGAGAGAAGTAAAATTATTGTTCATACCAAAAGCAGGGAGGATGCATCCTATTAGCATAACTTCATTTCTACTGAAGATGATGGAGAAGCTATCAGCTGAAGCCAGGACTGTTATTGCAAATAAAGGATGATTGGTCGTGCATAAATTGTAGAGCTTTTGGCAATGATCTAAAATCTTTAACAGCTTTAATTATAAGCTTGCAGGAAGATATTCAGTCTTGAAGAATAATAAACTCTAATGCAAAAAGCTCATTTGACCCTGTTGACTTCGAGCAAGTCATACATGTTACAAGTTACACAACGAAACAAACGTAAGAATAACCGGATATGCTTCGGAGTAAAAGAGCAAAACTAGGGAATTTCTTAAGCCTCAAGAACTGAAAAAGACAAACCACCATTACTAATATCTTAAAATCACTTGATTCAGATTTATAGATCGATGGAACAAATGAATCCTGTAAGGTTAGTCAGATTTTCTCCAGAAACCCTTCGACCTGTCAAAATAACGTTGGAAGGTGAGAACGAAGTACGCAATGTAATACATATAGCAAAAAAAACTAAGAACTAATCATCTGTATAAGAACATATTTATTATTTTATGTAGACTCATAATCCCCTTTTGATTTCATGAACTTTCTATCAGAGAAAAAGTTATTGAAAAAAATCCTCAGGAACCCCCCAAACGAGACGCCTTTTTTTTTTTTTGCTTAAATCAAAGTACAATGTAATCAAAGGTACTTGATGACAATCATCATATAAAAGTATATTAGTTAAATAGTTTTTGAGATATTTATACAATTTTTTTTCTACCCTAATCCTTTATTAGGATGTAGTTCCCTTAGGAAGCGACTCGGAGCATATGTTTACTAGAAATGATCTGCCTAAAATAATCTCTGTGAAAATAATTTCTTTGTAATCTCCTGCGATTAAAAACTGAAACGCCCTGTATAGCGGTTTGAAATCGCAGGGATCCTGGAGAAACGTAGGAGCAGCTCGCTATAGCTCTTATTTCGTTCATTTCATGGTAATATCAGCTCATATTTCGTTCAACTAATTGCATTTCTGGGACAATGCATATTTCAACAATGATATACGAGTAGTAGACGGATGTTTCAACAAAGTGCCTTTTTTGTGAAAATATTGTCGTGTATACGAATATTTTGAAACTAAAAGAAGATGCATAATGATGTTGCGAAGAGATATAATGGTTCCTTCTGATTTATTTCGAGAAACATCCGCATTTACCAAAAGTAGATGGCTAGATGGTATTAATAAAATAAATCTCTGTGATGACTAGTCTGCTCTACTATTATTACCTTCATGTTAGCGGAGATAATGACGTTGCTTGTAGTCTCCCTGAGAGCTCCTGTGAATGGTTATTACATATTTTAGGTATTATTTCAATATTATCATCCAATTTTTTTACTGTGAATGAATTAATTACTTAAATATAAATTTACTACGCAACAACTACTGTTGGAAACATTTAAAATATCAAAAAGTAATAGCAATGATATATTATATTTTTAGTAGTCCGTCGGAGAAGGCGGGAAAAGCCTTCACCCCAGATATAAGAAAAAATATAAAAACAATGATAGGAAAAACTCATAATTGGAAAAAAAAGTACCATTACTTCTATATTTAAATTTCCTATTATTTATATTTCCTCTAAATAAATATCAATATACAACTTGAGTTGTTAGTTTTAACATTTTGCACTAGGGGGTAATTATTTTAAAGCTTTTGTGGAGGGGGGATATCATAGCGTTTTGGCGAACGCGGGATGTATCTGGAAGATTCACGACTCCGTCGTCATAGCGCGCTTCGTTATCTAAAGGGCTGTATCGCTTTAGTTTAAAAATCTAGACCCAACCATTAATCGAGGCAAAATGAAGTATATTAAATTTTACAGTTTTTGGTAGCAAAAACATCGAGTACCTTAATATAAAAGCGAGTTAAATAAGATAAATATTTCTAAACAGTTGACAATTTGTGTAGCATCTCAAATTTCTTGATATTATTTCCGCGCAAGATTATACTTTAATTTAAAGAGAATTATTGATACTAAAATTTTAAAAAAACATAATTTTGCCCTTTTTTTGTTTTGAAGATATATTCATGGCTAAATTTTAATGGATAGGGCTGGAACCTTTGATGTAACTATAACACTCGGAGTAGTTTCCACAAACACCAAAATACTTTCACTTCGCACGACGCGCGTTTCGCCAACCAAGTTGGCATCATCCGCAGACGATTAAAACTAATTTTAAACTACAAAATCTACCATATTTATACTATTTTTCATGGTGACGTCACTAATGATATCACCGTGAAATTTACGCGTGCTAATCACGCTTCAATGATCGGTTGCTAAGCAACGCGTAAAGCGGGCTATACGGTATAGGTCCCTTGTCGCTATTCATACTACTTTTACATTTTACAATTTCTATGCTCTCAAATGCATCCAACTGTTTATTATTGGTCACATTTCTAACTAATCTTAAATTACTAATATCTATTCTATGATTGTTGTCAAAAGCATGACATAGTTGTGCAACACTAGACTTATCTGTTCTTCCATATTTTAGAAGAGCTATATGCTCTTTAAATCTGGTGTTAATTGATCGTCTCGTTTGTCCAACATATTTTCGATGACAATCATTACAACAAATTTCGTAAATCCCAGACCTTTCATTTGGAACAATTTTATCCTTTGGATTCTCTAAAAGTTGTTGTAATTTATTATTCGACGAATGCATCGCTGTTATACCCACGTTTTTGAAGACCTTATTCAAACCACGAGTAAACCGGGGTTCGTACGGGATGGATACATATTTTGGAGTCTCTATATCCTTTTGAAAGGTCGTAGAATTACGAAGTGTGTCCTTAAATTTACGCTTCCCAATTAGTTTTTCAACTATATCTCTAGGATAACCATTACTCACAGCTATATCTTTAATTAATACTTTTCCTTTTTCAAACCTCTCATTACTGAGAGGGAAACTTAGTAAACGATGAACAAGAAAATTAAAACTTGCCATTTTATGTTGACAGCAGTGGTGGGAGTCATTAGGGATATATCTGATCGTACTGGTATCTTTTCTATATATATCAAATTCTAACCCATTGTCACTATTTTTAATTACTAATACATCTAAAAATGGAAGTTTATTTAAGTTAAATTTTAATATTAATTTTTTTGTTGTAATTTCAGTCTCGAGTAATGGAAATTGTCGTCAAAAGTAGATTTAATGTAAAAAAATCTGCTAAATAAAATGGAAATATTTTATTTAGTTATTCCTCGCTATTAGGTATGTGAACGCTATACCCGCCCATCCTACGTACTATATATAGCAATATTTTCTTATTTTCTGCCCGATGTGGGTTATGCGATAATTCTGTGATAAGTTTTCGTTAGTATTAGCTCCCAGTCTTAGGGCGTGCCTCCGTATTATAAGTTACCTCGTTG
>CAXKVY010000772.1:267500-381469 GCA_964058915.1 Tetropium fuscum | reverse complement strand
GCACGATTTGTTGCGACGTGAAAATATCATCCTGTGGAGTTGGAATTTTTTAATCCATCTGTAAATATAATTATGACATTATTTAGGCTTACCTATTTAAGATAAAGTTACCCCTGAATAGTGTATTTCTTACTGCCGATGTCGATGGAAATTGTAAATTAAAAAAATGTAGATGCATTTGGGAAATCCTATTTAATTCAATAATAAAATTCCTTGTTACCAATACAATGAAAATGTTTTAATATCCTTTATAAAATAATATTTAAGCAAAAACATTGGCGCATTCGCCATAATTTTAAATGTGAATCCATTTTGGCCCTTGTCCAATTTTAAGATAACGTCTGTCACAAGATACACACACAAACATATGGAACACAATTGAAAAATAGTATTTATGTCAGTTCCATTTTCAAATCTCAATACTTCCTCATCAATTGTATTATTTCATCAAACAGACACATACCTTTCAAATATTTGCAACACTAAAAACTATTCAGATTAATATAAAACTACTAACTAGAATTATTTTAGCATCAGAATATAATTCTGTCATTTGGTCCAATTACTTTGCTCCCCAACTTTGTTTTCAATACACTTGACGTCATTATCTGTAGATCAATTAATTTACAATTTATCATGTTTCGGATATTTATCAAATATCACTCTAAATTCCTATATCCCTGGAATCTGTATAACTTATTAAAATGATATTTTCTATATTAGAGTTTAAAGATTATTAAATATTATAAAATTTAATTTCATATATCATCCAAATGTTTTAAATAGCATTTGCGTAAATATTTAACAAAACAACATATTTAACAAACGTAAATACTTTAACAAAATATCTTCTCGCACATGACCTTCAACTTCTTTCAGTAGGGAAATGAAACATGGATAAGCTTGAAAAAAGCTCTTACTTAATCTTAATAATTACATTATTTTATCTGCTTCGTTACCTACCTTTTACAGAATGGGATTAAATTAATCTAATAACATTTTTATCTGTTTCACAACCGGTGCCGGTGGTAGAGAGATCAAATAATTTAATATGAAATAAACATTGTTTCCAAGAAATCTTAATACTTCATTCTACTTGCACATATTTGCACGAAACAAATGACAGAACAATTCAAGTTTTCCATTGAAAAGTTACAAATTGAGAATTGAGGAATATTACAGTTTTTTATTTCACAAGTACGTCGACGGCGTGCTCTAAATAATATTGTCTTCCCTTTGGTCTTGTAGCAATGCAAATAGACATCTCGAGATGTAAACTATTAAAATTGATGTCGGCGTGTATCAAAGAATGTTTGTCAGTGCGGAGCAATCATTCATCTATTTGCAGATCTTACTTACTTAACTCATGTTAATATACTACTACACTAACAGAATATATATACTAACATACCGATGTATATTACAGATTCATAAAAACTTCTGTGTAGGCCAAGCCACAGATGTCTTTTAGGGCATTAAAAAATAGTATGAAACGAACTATGTAGGGTTTCAAAGTATAATACATAGATGAATACGCAGCTTAAAAATTGTACAACTTACGAATTTTCAATGAAACGTTCCCTTTTCTTAGATTTTCCCATTTTCCTCGGCTGAAAAGGCAGCTAGAGAGTTCCTGTAGAGCTCATTTTATAGGTTCTTCAATTATTTATATCTTTTGTATTATAAGCAAAACGATTGCACATGTAGTTATTGCTAGAAACTCAGAAAACCATGATGTTTGCAGTATTTTATTATTTTTATATTTAAAATTAAATATTTCCCATTATCTAATGACAGTACTGCTTTGGAAAATAAATATTGACTTGCCTTGTAACGAAAGCAACCTAACTGTATTAATTTAAAATTAGGGGGAGGCACAGAAGAAAATTTTCTGCTAAATGTTTATGATGTGGATGGAAATAGAGTACCTATATATAAAGTGACTAATATAAATTTATCTAGGCATATATATATATATATATATATATATATATATATATATATATGTATATATATATATATATATATATATATATATATATATATATATATATATATATATATATATATATATATATATATATATATATATATATATATATATATATATATATATATATATATATATATATATATATATATATATATATATATATATATATATATATATATATATATATATATATATATATATATATATATATATATATATATATATATATATATATATATATATATATATATATATATATATATATATATATATATATATATATATATATATATCTAAGAGGAATTATGTATTGCCAGAAAAATTTGTGGCAAATTTAACGGTCAATGTTTACGACTTTACCATGTGACACGATTTGTATTTTATCCATGAGATTTTGGCTGCAGAATACGTGAGATTGATGCCGATATCTTTGAGACAACGATTTATAGCACGAAATCATGTCACGGAATGGAGGAGATGGCTAATGACAAGCTTCCCGAGTTCCTAGCACATATAACAAAGTGTTCAGCAAAAATTACCATATTTCTGACCTAGTACCTAATGTGATAATTTCAATTTCAATTTATTCAAGCCAATAACAAGCTGGTTTACACAAGTCGAAAATTACAATAATTGTGCATTCACATCACATTATGTATATAACGATAAACTGACAATAAAAACACTGAACATTTTAACTTAGGACACCAGATAAATAAATTAATAGTAAAAAAAACATTGTTAAAAACAAGCTTTTATTGAAAAGGTCTAAGAAGAAGAAAATAAACTTCAAATTAATTTAAAACCAATCAATTTATTAGGTTACACAATTTACATGATATAAAAGATTGTCGCGAGAAATCAATCGGTTAAGGATAACTATTTTGAAATTCAGATGCAAGATTTGACCCGAACAAACATACATCGATACATATGTACATAGCAAGTTAAATAAAAGCTTGTAAAGTAAAATAGTAATATTCCTTCAGGTAAGTGCTTGATGTCTGGTTTCCAGAGTTAATAAAACTTGGACCATAGTAATTTAATACATTCTGGCATTTAATTAATCTTATATAATCTGTACGAATTTGCTCCCTGTGTCTGGTATTATATTCGTGTATTTCATTGTGCGAAATATATTTGTATGTTTATGTCTTATATGCCTCGTTTAACGTATACTCACAAGCAGTGGAAAGTAAACGAGCCTTATAAATATCTTTTGTTATATTAGCATCATGTAATTGTGGCCCTTGACAGTATACAGTCCTATGAATTTCTTGTCAATATGACAAAGTTTTGATGTCTATATTATTATATGATATTATCACAAAATATTCGAATAAAGCCCTAACAGACTGTAATTCTTATTTTTAAGATATAGCTAAAACATAAAATTAACAAACAAATTAAATTAATTAACACGTTATATTGAAATTAATTAATAGAGTAAATAGATGCTCCATTGCTAGCAATTACTGATTTATACCGTCTTGGCATAGAATGAACCAACGTTCGACAATGATCGACAATGATCGGCAGAACAAAAGTTCTTCCCTGTTTTACGGGCGAAAATTTCTAACATGTCCAATGTCAGAATATCCAATATCAATGTCCATTTTCTTGTCCAATCATCCCCAAATGTTTTTAATTGGATTGAGATCGGGACTTCTGGGTGACCAAGGCAAAACTTGAATGATGTTGTCCAAGAACCTGTCCCGCACTAATAGGCAGCTGTAAATTGGCCAATTGTCCAACAGGACACTTTCCAAATCCCTTCCCAATACCTTCCAATCCAATCTTCCAACAATTATCTTCCAACAATTTCCCAGTACCTTCCAACAGAAAGGTAAAAGTATCTGGATACAATTGCTGCACCGATGGTTAAAAAAAGTTTTGTAGCACATGTCTATAATGTTGGCCATTTAGCCTTCTTTCCATATGCCAGCGGATTCCTGGACTGGTCGCGTTTTTTGAAGCAAATGTCAATAATGATCTGTCTTGGTATATATATGGTTGCACCCGTATCAAAGGGGTTTCTTCTTAACCAGTTTATAATTTCATCATCTTGAGTGAAATTGCAGCTCCTACCCCATGATGGTATACCAAATCTTCAGCTTGCAATCATTTACTTTTCAATTTAAATGTAAATTACAATATAAATGTGCAACTTTTGCTAACTTGGAAAATGTTGGCAATAGCACTTAAGACCACCCAGCATTAAAATAATTTACGATGCGTGTCTTTTCTGCATTTGTAAGCCTCAATATGGTTTAAAATTATGAAATGGAAATAAATTTAACAGGAAGCCAATTTTTACATACCAAATTAATAACTCCGCAGGCATATATCTACACATTACCTTAAAAATTAAAAGAGTTACAAAAATCGTTTTCTTTCAACTACTCGTCACTGTACCTTAGGTGGCTTCGGGTGCATGTCACACCACACAGCGCGCATCCGCGCAATATAGGTGTCCTCTGTGCATGGGTACTCTGCACTAAGTCGTCAAAAGATTCATGCCTCAATATGTTGCGATCGCCAACATATTGAGGCATTTTAACATTTCATTACTATTATTATAGTTGTAACTATTTTTTTTATATTCTCCGGATTCCAGTCAGGCCTCCTCAAGCTTCCTACTCCATTAATGGGACAACACGGTAGTGTTAAGCAGTAACTCCGCTTACGTCACGACGCGACGCCGCGTGAGGTGGACGGTCACTGAGGCCATCAGATTTGACTATATCTGACTCAGAGAGCAGCGAGTGTGTATCACCAAAACAACAGGCCTAAGAGAATTACATCGATGAAGCCTGCGGAGTTCGAAGATAAATTTTGATATTTAATCCGGTTTATCTCCTCGTTCCAAACGATGCTTGTCTCGGCCGGAGCTGAAAACTCTATAACAAACATCCAATTAGTGGTCGAGGAGACTACAGTCAGGTACATTTGGAGCGTCTTAGTTTAACGGTAGGGACTGAGCAGTTCCGGTATCAAAAAATCAAAATTTGTCAAATATATATACCTAGTGGCAAATAAAATCTTAAATAAAAGTTCTCCAATTTTGGTATCAGGGATTATAAAATTTATTTTCTCTGATTATAAGTCAACATTTAAGGGTATTTCTGATTAAATAAAAATATAGTTTCTGTAGTCTTGACACAAATAATAATATTTGACACTGAGTGTAATACTTCTGAGTTCTTTGAAGTTCGAACTGATGGATGGTGGAATTCGATTTAAGATATGAGTACCTATATTTCCCAGTATTTCCCAGATTTCCTTTTCTTTGCGTATAATCCTTTTCCATCTGAAGCTGGTTTCTTCCATTCATATAATTTGTCAGTTTATTATTATACAAAATATAATATTAAAGTATTATTAATACATGAAAAACCGGCCCCAATAAGTTTACATCATTCTGCGCTTCCTGCCGGGCTTTCACACGACGCACTTGCAATATATCTCCGGTTCTTCAACTAAAATAAAGATGATATTTTACATAACTTATAGATGGACGTTATTACACAGTGATTTTTACTAAATATGCACGCTGGTTAATCGATGTTTGCCTTAACACATTTGCCGTGATTATATTTTCTCACGAATTTTACGTTTTCTGCACATTGAAAACATACTCTACCTTCTAGATTTTTACGCTTCTTAAGGCTGGTTTCTGACAAATATATTTTTAAAATCACATTTTATGATATGGTATTCCATTTTATAGCAGCTTCACCACTAATTATTACATTTATAAGCACTATTGAGTGTTAAATATGATTGTGGTAATAATACCACACAGCGCTACGGCAAAAATACCTACACAAAATATCTCCTGCCGTTAGGTCAAACTTCAACCGCTATTTGATACACAGGCGCTGATGTAAGTTATGCGCGTTATGTCGATTGATATAATGCGAAACCACATAAGCACTACATGTATTACTATCGTTATTATTATATTTTTTGTGCTGGTAAGTCCCCCTTGGCCTCCGACTATTCCAGAGAGTCCCTCCAGCCTCGTTACTCAACGACCGCTCCCCACGTCCGCGGGGTAAGCGGTCATTGAGGTCGCAATTCATGTGTCCTGAGTAGACGCAACGAGCCAAGTATGACGGCCTTCTGCATCTTCCCAGCGATGACTTCTGCCGATTGACGGCATGCTGGGATGGTTCTTAATTCTGAGAGCAAAGATTGTCGCATACCTCCGAGAGAGCCAATAATAAGAACCACTATTTTAACAGAATAACCAGGGTACAGCCTGCGGAGTTCAGGGATTAAATCTCGATATTTTGTCCGTTTCTCCTCCTCTTTCAAGACAATGTTCTTTTCGGCCGGAGCCGAAAACTCTATAACGAACATCGTCTTGAGTTGGTGGTCGAGGAGGACTATGTCGGGCTTATTGGCTTGTATCCGCCTGACGGTGGCTCTCATTCCCCACAACGGACTCAATATCCCCCGGAGCATAGAGCAACACCGGTGTCTGATCTATACCGTACGAGTGCCGTAGGTGATAATACAGCACTCGTAATGCCGCGTTATGTCGATGGATATAGGCAGAGACCGCATATGCTGGACAAGCTGACAGCAAATGCATAATGGTCTCTGGGGCCCGACGACATGCTCTGCAGCTGACGTCAGGCACTTCTATACCCATCACGCGGCTTCGGTAGACCAGGGTGTTTAATACACCATCTTGGCAAGCTAATATAAAACCTTCGGTCTCTGACTTCAGCCCAGCTGACCTCAAAAAGCTAAAGGTCAGCTTTTGGAATAAGCCTAAGTCTTCTATATTTCTATAGTAGACTCCGTGCAATGGCTTATCCCTGTGCTGCTGAAAACGAAGTGTAGTTCCAGCAGCGTGAAGGTGGGCTTTCAACCGAGCAGGGTCCAACTCGGTGACAGAGTTTGGATTATTCTTCACGGTGTCGAAGTCGAGACCTAGGCTATTAGCTGCTATTTGTGCTGCCCTATATATAAAAGCTCCCACGCCAGCTCCTTCATCGTCTTTGACCATGAGGAGTAGGGGATCCGAACTCCTGATAATTTTACAGGCTGTGTCAAGAGTTACTCTGTTGTGGAGACACTCCAATCCCAAGAGTCCACGGCCTCCCTGTTGTCGTGGGAGATATAACCGCGGAACGGACGATCTCGGATGCAAACTCCAACAGAGATGCTTATTATTATTTTTATTATTATAGAGATCGACAGAGATCGTTATTATTATTATTATTATTACTACTACTATTATTATTATTATCATTAAACAAGCAATATCACATTTCAACTATCCATATTTTCAATAAATTATGGACATTTTAAATTATTAATTAGAAATTAATAACGACTTAATTTAGAGATTAAGTGTTTCGATATCATACCCTTTATCTTTCTCATACTTTTTGATGAAAAATAAATATTAAAAGATAATTAATTTCTGAATGCTAATGAAATAAAACTTGAGCGTTCACGAATTTAAGTTCAAGATTTACGAGTGAATTTTAAAATATTCTGTAACAAATATGTATATATATATATATATATATATATATATATATATATATATATATATATATATATATATATATATATATATATATATATATATATATATATATATATATATATATATATATATATTTTGTGAAAAGTAATCTTGGGTTTGTAGCATTTCATTACATAGAAATAAGCAACTAGACGAATAAGAAAGAAAACACACTTACCAGTACTATATCTGGACACACATACGGAAATGAATCACTATGCATATGAAAACGAACCACTTAGAAGTTGTACAAGTTCTTTCACATTTCTTGAGGATCTTCAGAGCAGTATACGATTTATTTCATTGATCATTCATACTTGAATTTAAATTACCAATACACCAACACTTGCAGTGACGTTTTATGACATTAGTTTTTGACGGAACTCATTCTTAGAATACACAAACCTAGTCTACTATTTATATGTGTTCTATTTGAACATATTATATATAAAAGCATTAGGCATACAGTTATCCAGAAGATGTTAAACTTTAAAATGCATAAAATCTTGTTGAACCTATTGAAAAACAACTACTTTTTCCAACTATATGCGGGAAAATATTGAATTATATATACAATAGAGTTCTGAAGCATTCAAAGAGGGAGTGATACAGAAATTGCTTGCTTAGTCAAAACTAAAATCATTTGTTGATTGTATGTATTAATTGTTTCTTCGAAAATTCTCGAAAAAAATCCAATTTTCACCCTGGATATATTTATTAGCTTTGAAATTCTTTGCTATTCATATTTATTTTGTGAAAAGTAATCTTGGGTTTGTAGCATTTCATTACATAGAAATAAGCAACTAGACGAATAAGAAAGAAAACACACTTACCAGTACTATATCTGGACACACATACGGAAATGAATCACTATGCATATGAAAACGAACCACTTAGAAGTTGTACAAGTTCTTTCACCTTTCTTGAGGATCTTCAGAGCAGTATACGATTTATTTCATTGATCATTCATACTTGAATTTAAATTACCAATACACCAACACTTGCAGTGACGTTTTATGACATTAGTTTTTGACGGAACTCATTCTTAGAATACACAAACCTAGTCTACTATTTATATTTGTTCTATTTGAACATATTATATATAAAAGCATTAGGCATACAGTTATCCAGAAGATGTTAAACTTTAAAATGCATAAAATCTTGTTGAACCTATTGAAAAACAACTACTTTTTCCAACTATATGCGGGAAAATATTGAATTATATATACAATAGAGTTCTGAAGCATTCAAAGAGGGAGTGATACAGAAATTGCTTGCTTAGTCAAAACTAAAATCATTTGTTGGTTGTATGTATTAATTGTTTCTTCGAAAATTCTCGAAAAAAATCCAATTTTCACCCTGGATATATTTATTAGCTTTGAAATTCTTTGCTATTCATATTTATTTTGTGAAAAGTAATCTTGGGTTTGTAGCATTTCATTACATAGAAATAAGCAACTAGACGAATAAGAAAGAAAACACACTTACCAGTACTATATCTATATATATATATATATATATATATATATATATATATATATATATATATATATATATATATATATATATATATATATATATATATATATATATATATATATATATATATATATATATAAAAGATGATAAAACAATACATAATTAAAGAGATTAATAAAATTTTAAGCTAATTCTTGATTTGGCAATTAGGGGTGCGACAAATTCCTTAAAGAGCAGATAACAATTCATCATATTTCTTTATAAATTAAATGTACTCTATTGTTTCAAATACGGCGGATATTCTGAGGACTTGGGAAGGTGCAAGTGTGCCTGAATTTTTAACTCGGGCAATGTTTATGGGGATGAGTATCTGCGAGGTGTTCACGAGAATACAAATGTAGATGGGAGTGAGGGATGGATTTTGGAATGGGGTTGTCTAATCGAGAATCCTTGTTTCTGACAACCCCTCTTCAACCCTAAGTATATCGATACTTTAAGGGCACTTTCAATTCATTACACCTGCACCTTATTCCTTCGACTTTCCGGGTTCCCCTTTGCAATAATCACCAATGACTTGAGCAAGTGCATGTAATATGTAACGATTTAGACTCCCGGGTGGTTTAATTAAATTATATGGGGTTAAGTAAATTTTCTCTCGTATGCTAAATTACAGCTACGTGCACGAACTAGTTGCATGTAGTTGAAGTGCTTCAATATAATTTAAATAATCTAGTATTAAACAATTGGGCACGATTAACGTCTAACGACTATTATTTATGATGGTTTGAATTTCTGAAGTCTGAATATGTCGTAAAATTGCATGTCTTGTTCTAATTACTAATTATCTGTGGACGCAATATTTGGGGTTATATATTTTGAGGACAGTTGGCCTATGCAATTTTTACAATAAAAGTTGGTATTTGTATCCCGTGTTCCTTTTTTCTTCAGCAATTACAGTTGGAATCTGAGGATAATTTAGATACCCAGTATAGTTGAGAACCATCTAGTTTCGATACCGAATGTACAAACCTACTAGTTTATATCTCTTCTTTGATTAAGCTGCGCTGGATTTGGCAAAATTTTGTTTCCCAGGTAAACGCTGCTAGAATGTACTCAGAGGGTAACAAATTTGCCGCCCCACTTTGGTAAGAACAAAGTAACGGATGTATTCAGGTACACATTAAGGGATATAAGATCAAAATTAAATGTAGTTAACGGCTCAGAATAATTAAACATGTAGCTCACACCAACAATACAAAAGATTACCTTAAAAAAAGGTGAGGCTCCTTGTATAGTTGAACTACGCTTATCTGTAAAATGGGAAAATAGGTATCCTTAAGGTTGGTCTCTACAGCGTCCAGTTCCATGTGCAAGTACTGATACTTGCACTGTACCTTCCGCTGGTGTGCCACTCAGCTGACTGAGTGTCACACCAGCGGAAGGCAAGTCGAACGCGAGCATAGAGCAGATTTACGGCTTTCCCATAAGTCCTAGGAGGTGAGTGGTATATAGTTTAAGCCAAGTGCTCCAAGTGGAAAAAGAAGGTATCAACGTTCAGGAAAATAAGACACCGTCCAGGGTGTCATGGTAATGTAGTAACGGTAATGTAATAAATCAAAGAATCAAACGATTCGACGAGAATTCAAAGTGTACAGAAAATAATTAAATGAAGGGTCCAGGTGAAGAACTGGACATTCCAAATGACGTGATCAATTCACGTTTCAGTGTGTATAGTGGTACATTTCCGTATGTATGTCCAGATATAGCATTGGTAAGTGTGTCTTCCTCGTTATTCGTCTATTTGCTTATTTCTCTATGTAATGAAATGCTACAAACCCAAGATTACTTTTCACAATATATATATATATATATATATATATATATATATATATATATATATATATATATATATATATATATATATATATATATATATATATATATATATATATATATATATATATATATAAATATATATATATATATATATATATATATATATATATATATATATATATATATATATATATATATATATATATATATATATATATATATATATTGTGGCGTAAATAACAAAATTCTGCATTCAAGCCAGTTATCATATTTTCATTATTATGTTAAAAATGGAATATGATTTTAATGATTTTCAGATGAACAGTGAGTGATGCTGGTATTTTATTGACCTGTATTTTACTCGAGCCTTGTACATAAAATATAGCTACTTCGATAATTATCTTTGTATTTAATTAGCATATGTAGTTATATTTAAACATTTCTGGCAATCAATGTATTTCCTCATAGAAGGCCGCAGGCTATACCCGTATAACCACCGGTGTTTAATGTCAAGTTCAAGCCATACATATCTAGTAAAAGTAAACATAGTTCCAGCTTCATAAGTTTTTCGTAAGTTTTAGTATACGGATCACATATATCCGTGCCACGGTCTCAAATATTTGCTTATACCTACCTCCGCTATCTGGAATAAATATTCGTTCGACGCCGCATTTATTGAAGTTATGAGAACTCTTCATAATGCAAACCGGCAAGGAGATAACGATTTTCTATTTTTGACTATTCCATACCAGCTGAATCTTTTATGTTTCTTATTTTTGATTCTTATACATTCATTTTCCATATTTCTGAGCGCACAATAGTGAGGATATGCATAGTGGGTTAAAATTGAATGATCTGTATTTAAGTAAGATTATATTCATTTATACCAATTTGAACTTCTATCAATTATTATTAACCTTAGTTTTTCCAAAAATGGCTTCACTCAAAATATCTATTCCCCTGTATAATATTTGACTTCATATTTAAGAGAATAAAACCAATGTCAAATATAAAATATAGTCATATATTTATTGCAAACTATGAATAGAATGAAATAATATCTTTAAACTCAATAGTAATGAGCCGAACTGACAGCACTGAAATCAGAACATTGATTTTCTTTATAAAAGTAAGATCTGTTGATTTTGCATTACGAAAGCAACACCTAGTTAACGAAATTCATGCAACCTTTATTATTTAAAATTTATTTATTTTTGCTAAAAGTATCGCCTAAATGCGACTAATTTGAAAGTAACATGTGATTAATTTTTTTACGAGAAACAGAATTACTTAAATGAAAATTCAACAATCTATATAAAAAGTACATTTAGCTTCAACAATTTATTCCACAATCCACTTTAAATGTCGTTCGTAAGTGTATTTAGAGTGTCCATGAATAATCCCTAAAACATACAGGAGGTACATACATCTATATAAGAAAACATGAAATTTTTTTCATATGAACATAGGTTTTTTGCTTTTGGGTTGATAAATCATAATTTGGTATTAGTTTTTGTGTGGCGCTTAGTGGGATAATATTATTTTGGTAGTTCAATTTTCCCTAACTTTTTTGGCAGTAAACTCTTTATTTTTTTTTGAACAAATCTTTACACCTTTTCTACGAAAAAAAGTCGTACTTGCTCAACAAAGCTATAGGTAACCGTTTTGGAGAAAATTGCAAATTTCTGTATAGATGCAGGTTACTGAGTCCCTTAGGTGCATGATGGAATTGCTCACAAAAAATTACATTTAAAAAATTACATTTAAAATCGTTTTTTCAACAATGTTCAACACTCTGTATCTGGACTCATTGTCTAGATACTACATTGTCCAAAAACATCTCATCATTTTTCGATACAGAAATTAGCAAATTTCTCGCAAACGGTTACCTCTAGTTTTTTTGAGGAAATATATGTTTTTCCGCATAACAGGTGTAATAATAAGATTTATTCATAAAAAAATCCGAGAAGTTTACCTTAAAAAAATTTAGGGCAAATTGAAATAAATAATAATAGCGTAATAAATACTCTGAGCGCTACATAAAAATAAATTTCAAATTATGATTTGTCACGCCAAAAAAACCCTCGTTATCTAATTTTGTCCGAAAATTTTATTTTTGGCGTTATTTCAAAAAATCGAATATATAATTTATATTTCGACATCCTGTATCTCCGACACGAGGCATTTTGAGGACAATTCTAATTAGAAAAATATGGGAATCTCAGATTTATGCAATTTTGGTAAATGTATGTCTGATGCCACATAGGTAAATTCATGACTGATACTTTCATATTAAACAATACCTAGGGGTGTGCCACTTCCGAAATTATGTGTACAAGTCAGAAGTATAAAAAATAACTACAAAATACGAGAAAATATTGTATTACTTTGAAATTATCATAAAATAATTAAATTACTCAAAAATATATTAGAATTACCATAAATATTGTACTTACGAAAAAGTATTCCAATTACCAAGAAATATTTTATTTATGTGACCTTAAATATGCAGAAAACTTAAATTCCTGGCATGATCTAGCGTTGTTATTAATATTATTTATAAATAAAGAAAAAAGAATTGCCATAAATAGAAATAAGGAATTACCATAAAACAGGGGAAATAATTTCGGAACTACCAATACCTATGTAGGAATTTTAAAATTATCATAAAATACAAAATTACTGTTAAATATTGGGCAATTTAATTATGTGTATAAAATTTTCCCAAATGGCACACCCCTCGATCAATACATTATTCTTTGATAACTTTGTCTCTTTGTAACGTCAAAATAACGGCTTACTAAATATATATGTATGATAGTATATACGGTACTAATAAAAAAACAATTTCAAAATTTTTCTGTCTGCCTGTCTGTCTGCCTGCCTGCCTGCTTACCTACCTGCCTATCTGCCTGCCTCCCTACCTGCCTGCCTACCTGCCTGCCTGTCTGCCTGCTTGCCTGCCTGCCTGCCTTCCTGCTTGCCTGCCGGTCTGTCTGTCTATCGGTCTGCTAATCTCCGAAACGGCTAAACCGATTTTTACGGGACTTTCACTGGCAGATTGCTGTAGTTATAAGGATTATCTTACGCTATTTCCATTTTAGAAAAAGAAATAGGGATCCGCGCAAAAAATAAAATCCATGAAATTGTGAAGAAAATCAGATCTCCGAAATGGCTGGACTGTTTTTGACGGGACTTTCACTGGCAGATAGCTGATGTTATAAGGAGTAACTTCGGGTACTTTTATATTAATTATACAGCTAGTAATCAATATATCTATTGACTATGTAATGGTTTATGACTATGACTATGATAATTGACCATGGATATTGTTTTACAATATGCTTCAAACGTATGTAAAGCAACTTAACTTAAGTTCAAAGCCTCCTTTTTACTCAGAAATGAATTTTATTCATATGTGGAACTCTTGGAGGCAGTCTTTAATAATTGGCATTTAAAACTGTTGTTTGTTAATGTTATTGATAGTGTTTGTAATTTTTTTAACCTCTACTTTAATTTTAGGGTTATTTATTGCTTATACACTCGTTTTATTTATAAGTTTTATTTGTTTTAAACTTAATTAATGTCTTGTATGTATCTATGTTTATCACATTTATTATATCATTCAATGTTTAGTTGCAATGCAATTTTTTATTTATATATGTATATTCATATTATTGATTATTATGGATATAATTACCTGAAATTTCATATAAGCACCTGTACTACCTTTATTAAGGATTCTTATATTTAGTGAGCTTCTACTACTCTCCTTTATCTCAAAATCGACTATAGATTCACTTTTTGTTTTTGTTACATTAGTTAAGAAATCTCAATCTGAATATGCGAAATCTATAGTTCTTAAATTATATATAGTAAATTCTTAGTTCTTGAAAACATATACTAGTTCCTCAAACATCAAAAGTGATTATACATAGAAATTGATATGTAAATGTAGAGTTTTGCATATTTTGCCTCGAGTAAAAATAAATTGAACCTCTCATCCTCATAGTAATAATCATCGCATTATGTCACGGTATCATTGTTGGTACAGACGGAATAGAGAACACACGTCATGTTAGGATATGCTAATCCCGTATTTGTGATGCATTTGTCTCCAGAATTTTCTGTTTGTGCAACAGCTTTAGAGAAGTGCTTGTTCTTCTTCAGCACGTATAAAGCATCGAACCAGCCCCTTGTTATGCTAAACCAAACCAAACATAGGCAAGTTCTACCTGTACAAAAACAAAAAAACCTTTCATAGGATTGTTCTTTTATAATGCTTTCTCCCGATATATATCAGTATTATACTTCCGGAGTAGAGAAGAGATTATTCTTATATAATCTTCTTCTAAAATTCAGTTAATAAGTGCCCATATTTGAAAGGAATAGAGATTAAGTCATCTTTAAATAAAAAATGAGTAGGATCGCGGTCATCTGTAAGGAGCTCAAGTAAAAGAGGATATTAGAGATGACGTGAAGTGGAGCTAACAAATGAACACTTTACTTTTTCATTCGATAAAGCATTTTCTGAAAGGGGATGACATATAGAACATATTACTTTGTTTACTCAAAGTCACCTATATATTATTTTAAAAACATCGTAAACAGTTTTGTAAAGTAGGATATAACCTATGATATACATAAAATATAGTAGGGGTGTCAGAGGTTTTGATTTGTACTTTGGACGGAATTCATTGAAATATGTCTTTAAGGCTTGAATGAAAGATTTTAACATATATACCCATTCCCATTCACATCCGTTAAAATTAATCAGCCATTTATATTTTAATTTTCAACACTCCGTTATGTTAAAATATAAATACTGGTATTCAGAAACCGCACTATAGAAATTTAGGACAATGGAAATGTAGCTAATTCCTCAAGTTATCTGTGATTTTACGCATATTTTCAATGTTTATGGCGAGAGCTAAAGATGTGATCTCGATAGGAGGGGCCCGAGCGGTATCATCGCTCTTTACCCCTAATATCTATGTAGACCGCCTCATAAGGGGTAGGTCGCCCATTTCCCGTGACCCGACCCGCAAATGTGATCAGTATCACGTGAAGTTACGTAGCCTCCCCCGGTCCTGGCTGATGGGCCCCACCGGCAGAGCCTTGCTTCTGGTACTCTTGACTTTCGTGACACGTTACCCCCGGGGTTGTCGTGTCGGGTGTTTCAGGCGTCCCTGAAACACCCTATAGCAAGCCCCCTCCCTCCCTCTAGCAAGCTGCTTCTCGCCGAGCTTGCTAGAGTCCGGCTGGGCGGCATTCAGGGTGATATGGGAGGATGAGCATTGTAGCTCAGGTTGACGGAGCTCGCGAGATGATCAGCTATCAGCTCTCTGGCTCCGTCAGGTAAGGCAAGGGTGTGGTCACTGTGTTCATTTTAAAACTTACCACCCGCTGTAAATTAAAAACCCAAAATATTTGAGAAATCTCCGGGACGCGTCGATTTTTATTTTACGGGGGACATTTTTTATATTGACATTTTGACATTTTTTGAATATAGCAATGCCTCATTTTGGAAATTGGTTGAGATTTTACAACATAATTCAAGTTGCGCAAATTATTAATTACACATTATTATTACACATTAATTATCATTATCATTAATTAAACTATCATTATCATTAATAATTACACATTATTATTTACACAAACTGGGTTTTCCAGTGTTCACTATTTTACAACAAGTCTTTTTGACATACTCGATATAAATTTTAAAATGTGTCTTTTTAATCTAGTTGTAATTACCATTGTGAGATTTTTTGCCTATATGATACTAAAGCTGTAGTTGAAGAAGGTAGGAGCACTAAATGGACACGGTATAGATATAAGTAGTTGCTTAGTTTAGAAATAATTATAGTGTTACTTAGTCGAAAGAAACAAAAGTCTATTAGAGTTATTTAACTACTACTAGTGATTTATATTGCTTTCGGGACGAGATTGCCAGCTTCACATTAACTTTGCAGCAAATTAAAGAAACGAGGAGAAAAAGAAATTCTCAGCCTGGCATTTACATTTTAATTAAGGTTTTTATTGCTTCTATTAATTAACCACAATTAAAATTATAAAAAGAAATAAGTAAAAAAAAGCCTTTCAAGCCAGTGAATTTAAATTGATATATTATATTAATCATCTGAATAAGTTGCTTTCTATTTCCTTCTAACTTAAAACTTTAAGAGAATTTTAATTGGAGTTTGAAATTATTTCTGCCTTTCCCATACCTTGAAATGTCTCCTTTTATATAATACTCGTACACCCACCACATTATGATTTAGGAATTATTGCAACTAATGAATTAATTAAATAATATATATATAAACTGATCAACAAAATAAACGTTACACTGCCAAATTTACTCTGATTTTGGAACAGAATAAATCTGGATTGCCGCCGCCTATTTAGTTTCTGTTTGAAGTGTTAGCTAGTACAATGTTTTCTCTGCCGGTCCTTGTTTGTACCAAGGATATATGTTTCATATAAAGTTTCTCCAGGGCGGAAAATAAAACAGTGCTAAATTTCTGAAATTTCGGCATCGTCCCATTTCAACAAAAAAAATTTTTTCTGGATTTCAACATGAATGTCATAAATTAGAACCTCATATCTCGAAACGGTTTTTGCGATTTTGTTGATTTGCCTTATTTACACAGTTTGAGTTGTCCGATAAATGCATTTCATGTGAATAAAAGCATATGGTGTTTCAAAACGGTGTATTTCATGAAGCAACAGAGATAAACAAATGAATAAAAAAAGAAAATGTAGAAAAAACATGAGGCTTTAAATTGGCTATAATTGCAATAACTTGCAATACCTTGTATAGCCTGGTATAATATCAAAATCATTCGTTTTACCAAAACAACTAAGACAGTGATATTCCTAAGAGAAAAACCTACAATTAGAAAAAAAAATCGACCAAAACGAACAAAAATTGTCGAAAATACATAACGTCAAATTTGAGTTAACTTTTTGGTTGTGCGTTAAATAAGTTGCGCAGTGTATATATATATATATATATATATATATATATATATATATATATATATATATATATATATATATATATATATATATATATATATATATATATATATATATATATATATATATATATATATATATATATATACATATACATATATATATATATATATATATATATATATATATATATATATATATATATATATATATATATATATATATATATATATATATATATATATATATATATATATATATATATATATATATATATATATATATATATATATATATACATATACATATATATATATATATATATATATATATATATATATATATATATATATATATATATATATATATATATATATATATATATATATATATATATATATATATATATATATATATATATATATATATATTAGCTTTGAAATTCTTTGCTATTCATATTTATTTTGTGAAAAGTAATCTTGGGTTTGTAGCATTTCATTACATAGAAATAAGCAAATAGACGAATAAGAAAGAAAACACACTTACCAGTACTATATCTGGACACACATACGGAAATGAATCACTATGCACATGAAAACGAACCACTTAGAAGTTGTACAAGTTCTTTCACCTTTCTTGAGGATCTTCAGAGCAGTATACGATTTATTTCATTGATCATTCATACTTGAATTTAAATTACCAATACACCAACACTTGCAGTGACGTTTTATGACATTAGTTTTTGACGGAACTCATTCTTAGAATACACAAACCTAGTCTACTATTTATATTTGTTCTATTTGAACATATTATATATAAAAGCATTAGGCATACAGTTATCCAGAAGATGTTAAACTGTATACCTATAACTGTATGCCTAATGCTTTTATATATAATATGTTCAAATAGAACAAATATAAATAGTAGACTAGGTTTGTGTATTCTAAGAATGAGTTCCGTCAAAAACTAATGTCATAAAACGTCACTGCAAGTGTTGGTGTATTGGTAATTTAAATTCAAGTATGAATGATCAATGAAATAAATCGTATACTGCTCTGAAGATCCTCAAGAAAGGTGAAAGAACTTGTACAACTTCTAAGTGGTTCGTTTTCATGTGCATAGTGATTCATTTCCGTATGTGTGTCCAGATATAGTACTGGTAAGTGTGTTTTCTTTCTTATTCGTCTATTTGCTTATTTCTATGTAATGAAATGCTACAAACCCAAGATTACTTTTCACAATATATATATATATATATATATATATACACATATATATATATTTATATATATATATATATATATATATATATATATATATATATATATATATATATATATATATATATATATATATATATATATATATGTATATATGTATATATGTATATATATATATATATATATATATATATATATATATATATATATATATATATATATATATATATATATATATATATATATATATATATATATAGAATTTAGAACGAACTAAATGGGCAAATAATATAACAAACAAATTAAATTAAATTATTTAGACATGAAAAGTATAGCATAAGCCGAAGCAATCACTTACCCACAACAAACAAACGGAGTATAGCTAAACGTCAACTAGCTACGCGTCTGATTGGTCTAACCATATTATCGTCATAGTTCAAAAAAAAATCGCCACTAACATCTGTTTTTCGCGAATTTACAATAGACAAGTCATATTAATAATTATCAAGTAAATTAATAAACTCTGTCTAAATTAAAGGAGTAATATGAAAGCATAGGTGTCAATAAGTGGAGTGATAGTAGTTTGGAGATAATAGCAGCAGCAAGTGACGGGAACATTAGGGGTAGATAAATCCCAAGGCGTAAGCAGAGAACGAGCGAAACCAGCCAGCATTCCAGATGCAGTACAGCGATATCCCGCTAGGTGACCCCACCACCAGAGCCCAGTAGCGTAGTTCATTAGTGCGCGTACAGTGCATTCGAAAGTGACAGGTGATTAGTGTAGGTACATAAAAAGGATTAACTTTACGGTAAAAATGTAATTAACAATCAAAGATTTTCTAACTTTAGGAATAGGAATATTTAAGGAATATTCTTCCAGAGGACTTATTCCCATGTTAAATAGATTTTAAGTTCAGCAGGTTTTGCAGATATAGTTATAAGACTTTAAATTTTATTGAATAGTAACAATTTCTAGTCATAAACATACATAATCAATTTCTTCTTTCTTCTTCTGCAAATTTAAGGCAAATAATTTTAATAACAAACAGTATTACAGTATAACTACCATAGTTTTGAGCATCACATAAATTTCATATTTTTAATAAAACATTTATGTTCGCTAGAACTGGCGTCCAATTTTAAAATAATAAGGATTCATCAGGGAAGTAGTAAGAGAGTATGTATCCAATAATCAAATTATAACATTATTTCTCTATCACAATATTTCTAAAATAAATGATTTAAATTTTAAATAAAAAAATATGAATATTAGTAGTAATAAAACGACTGATTATATTACTTGACGTTTTGGTCCATTTTTGGGCCTTTTTCAAAACGGTATTTTCTTTATGACATATTTGACGTAGGCAAAAATGACAGTTTTAATTAATTTTTAAGGTTACTAGACTGTTCGATTAGTATCATAGGAAAGAACAGTCAAGAAACCCTACGAACTTAGGCTATTTTATATTTCATTATTATTCTAATTTTGGTTATGTTAATATTATGTAGATGTATATTTATAGTAAGTAGGTATGTATGTACGTATATAAGTTTATATACAGAGAGAATGTTTTTTGTTAATTTATTTAATACTTTTATATTAACAAATTGTAGATTGTGGAAAGATGTCTGTATCTTTTTTGTTATTACATGCATTAGGATTTTTTTGAATATAAATTGATTCCATAATTAGGCATGTTTTATAATTTTGTTCTTTATTAGTATGTTCTTTATTAGTATCTTTATTAGTTCTTTATTTTATTTAGTATTTTCGTAGTTAAATTGAAGACCTGTTTCATAGAATCATTTATATTATTTTTACATATATTTTCGAAAATATCATTAATATATAGAAAGAAGCCTCTGGAAACAACGTAATTTTAACAAATAATCTTTTTCGACCTAAATAATGACTTTTTCAATTCTTAGAAAATTTTAAAACCCGAGGTCCTTCCTTTACGAAAATTTTGATATATTGTACGCGAGTTAAATGCTACGTTTTTTTATTGAATTAAAAATTCAAGTCTATTTATTTGGCTTCTTCCTGTTGAGTTTTTCCTATGTCTACTCTACATTACATTGTGATAGTACAATGCAGCGGTATAGAGTCCACTGTATTTCATTACACTTGCGTTTATTCTAAATCTCCAAATACTGCTTTGAAAGCAAAAATCAAAGAGCCGCTGCGGTCTCATGAAGGAAATGTCAGGGTGCAGGCAAGGTAGGCCAACACTAACAGCGTCAGTTCTCTGGGGTCCAGCAAGCCATAATTTCATTGGGCTAATGAATCCAAGCGAGTAAATACATTATTATATGCAAATGGAGTTTCGCTAAGCTTAATATTACCGACTTCATCTGCGAAGGTTGTTGCTGGTGCACTATCCAGGGCTGCATCTAATCTTACTGTGTACGTAATTCATGCAAAATACGTGCAAGTTGCTAAGGATATTGGACGTTCTTCTGCGTCAGATTAATTGTTGTTAATAACGTGAATCATGCTTGCAAAAATGTTTTAATGCAGGCTATGCAATGGAGATTTGCATAACCAAGGGATTCTTAGTCAGTTTATTTTAGATATTTAGTGGAGGAAATACTGAAGACGAAGAGGATTATGAAAAGTAATTAGTAAATTGTAAAAATAATAGAATTAAGTGCGTGCCAGGCATTATGGAAATTACCTTACCTTTCTCGTCTTGACTGGATTAGCATCCAGTATAAATAATGTTGATTTGCTATGTATAATGCTTTATTACACTATGGTTACCCCATACGAATGAATATTAGGTAAACAATAAATAAACAACTAGTAGGTTTATCTAATTTACAAAAACGGTGGACTGTCTGTAAAACGTAAGTGTCTGCTTGCTTGATTCCTGTATATACTGCTACTGATATTTTCTCTCGCACACTTGGCACAGAAGAGAGATCTTATACAGAAGGGAAGGTAAGGCTTCCCCCCAAAACAAAATTTCAGTGCGCAAGCGTTTAACAAGTAGTATAGTTGTCAACCTCACTTTTCTGATACGAACGTGTGGCGATATTTTCGTTTAACTTTCGTTTGTGTTATGTATTTTTTGAGTGTTTTTGTTAGCCTGTTATTGAGATAATTATTTTGGGTTCTCTTATATAATTTGTGCTTTGTGTGGTAGTGATGGCTCGTAAAGGAGGATGTTTGTATTTTTCGGGGATGTTCTTCGAAAATAGGCGAATAGGCATTTTGAGGTTGCACTTATGGGTTGCACCTCGAATAATTTGCTCAGTAACTTCGTGCTACATTTACAGCAATTGTTTATTTGGTATGTAAAATTCACCAGCGACAACCTTGAAACCTACCCTGAGCCAGCCAGTTTCCAACTTATACCTAATTAAAAATCTATTAAGTAACTCTATTTGTAAAATGGTTACTTACACTAAGATGTACAGAAATTTATTGTATTTGTGCGTACGATTAGTGTATACTAACCATAAATAAAATCTCCCTATTCATTCTGTTTAGGAAGAACTACACCTGACACCGAGGCTGCTGTTAATGCCACTTCGAATGCTCTTCGAACACAGCAGGTATGACTTTTATTTATCTTTGTGCATTTTTATGAAATATTGCACTTGCTTTGCGTTATTTTCACAATTGTTCAGATATTAAATTAGATTAAATAGATTATTATATATAATGGATTAAATAGACAAATTAAACCCGAATTTAATAGGTTTTATACGTATTAAATTCACAGGTCTTTTTAACCACAACGAAATTTCAGATATCAGCATTATCTCTAGAAGAAAGTACTGCTGCTACTGTTGTCCCTGCTTCTCGATCTCTTTCACCAATTGCAGGTACGTACCTACCTAATACGTCTGCTGGTTTTACATTGCTTATATGTAATTTTTAATAATCCTATAGCATTATATGATATTTATTTACTTTAATATGATATATTTTCATTTTAGGCCCAAGTGGTATTCACACCTCTCTAAGGAAGTCGCATATGCTGACTCCATCATCTTCATGTGCAACCCAAACATCTGTCAGCTTAAGCTCCGACAGTCCACGAAAAAAGAAGTTGAGACAGCGCTGAGGAAGAGGAAATTAGAAATACTTAGAACAGTCGAGCCTCAAAGACTACTATATTTTTTTAAATTTAATAGTTTCTGATTATGTACATAATCCACAAAATGATATACATTTTCAATACCTATATATATATATATATATATATATATATATATATATATATATATATATATATATATATATATATATATATATATATATATATATATATATATATATATATATATATATATATATATATATATATATATATATATATAGACGAAAATAGAATTTGTAAATATTATACCTTAAAATATATATAAATAACCATGTATTATCATAGAATTATCACATGACATAGAGTTCTCGTTGAATAATAGCATTAAAGAATTTAGTAGATATAGATGGTTAACATCATGGTGTGGTGTGATGTGGATGGTCTAAATCATATATTGTAGGTGTTAATATGTATGATAGAAGAGAAAATGATATCATTTAGGTACTCAATAAGAAATAGGAATGTTAATAGTAGGTAGGTATAGTATTTAGTACACATGTATAGTATATAGTAGATAAAGTAATGGTATAACGATGCGATACAGATAAAAATTGAAATAGAATCAAGAAGCCATAAAAGAAAAAAGAAGGGAACCAAGGAAATGAATAAATAGAGATTGAAAAAATAGACACGGGAATTGAAAAATAAGGAAAATATAATTGGATATATTAAGCTGAATAGAAGATATAATTGCAAGAGATTATATATAAAAGAAATAAGGAGCTGTGAGAAGAATATTTAGAAATATTGGGAAAATAGACACGGGAATTGAAAATAAAGAAAATAAAATTGGATGTATTAAGCTGTAAAGAAGATAGAGTTGTAAGAGATTATATATAAAAGTTATAAGGAGCTGTGAGAAGGTGATTATATGTACGAGTTTGGAGAAGTACTGGGACGGATCCGAGGATTCATAGGCGAGTGTTCATAGATAAGGATTCATAGCTGAGGATTCATAGCTTAGGATTCATAGCTGAGGATTTATAGCTAAGGATTCATAGTGACATCTTATTTAAATCAACCGTCAAAAAAGTAAAGTTACCTTACTTATAATTTTATGCATATTAGACATGACTAAACAAATTTAAATAGATATCAAAGATCTTACAATTTATTGAAAACTTTTGGACATAACCATAAAATTTAACAGAACTCTCAGATATGTCAAATTCTAAAATTTAGGTTAAGGATAGAGTGATCATAGGTACTCGTATTTTAAATATCATTTTCTTTTTATTATCGTACAAGAACAAACTTAATTGATTATTTAACCATAATTATTCGTAATCATCTAATTTATTTAAATAAGTGTTAAATTTAGAATTTCTAATCTTTCTTTGTATGGAGTGTATGATTTTCTCTCATCTTGCTTCTGGAGCCCACTACTTATAGGAGAACGTAGGTATTTTGAAATCACGAACATAGCCGGAGCATAAGGGGTATAAAAAGATATATTTCGTATAAAATTTTCTATAATATTTTCAAAATTAAAAATTATCATTATATATATATATATATATATATATATATATATATATATATATATATATATATATATATATATATATATATATATATATATATATATATATATATATATTATAATAAATATAAATATAGGTACCTATTTGTTATTTAAAACTTACAGTTTTCATTGAATATGCAAATTTAATTACAAATAGGTAGGAAAATATGAAATATGAAAACTAATAATGAACATCTTGTCTAAAAAATAATCACTTTATCAAAATAACACAAAATAACACTAAAATAGCATCCTGTAGGACTCCGAAATAAGTCAGTAAATTCCATAACAAGGCTCCAAAATAAGCTTGTAACACGTATTTTTATGCAACTGATTTCTGATACCGTGCGCGCCGCTTACTTATGTACCAAAAGTTGATGCGTTCATTGAAGGGTTAACGAGATTTTTCTATGGGAAAAAATTCAAAGACCCTTCAGAAAACTAAGTCTGATAACCTAAAACTGATAACCCCAACTTTCTTACCTTCTGCGTGAAATTGCGTACCCTGTCTACCACTTTCGTTTGAACACTTTTATTTGGAGTATTTATGGAGAAACCAATTTTCAATATACATATTCACTAATACATCAAATTCTGCAATTATCAATCAATCCTGAATTAAATAGTGATTCAAATGATAACTACGATGCGATATTTAAACTACGACATACAGCAACCAAAAGCTTACATTATGACAAATGTGTAATACAATTATTTATACAGGGCTTAAATATAATAGCTGGGCGGTCGTGGAAACAAAAAACAACCCCTGCAACATGCGATATCATTATTATCTGATCATATAACAGTAAGATGAATCATTTTTTTATGCTAATTCTCTGCTTTATTTTTGTTTTGCTACAATTTACGTTGTAAAAACCTCCGGTAGGTCCTATGTGAGGATATATTTAGAAGTTATTGCTGGGAAAATGTGGGACGTAGGACAAAGCAAAGTTGTGGATGTGTCGTTTGAACGTGAAAAATATACTTAAAATGTTTAAGCGTATAATTTTAAGGAAATGTATTGGTTAGCAACTTAAATTCGGAGGATCTTCATTTCTCTTTGATTTTTCGGGCTACAGTCAATAAGTAATATTTTAAGATCTGTAAAGATCTCGGTATAAACGATTCACCATTCAAAAGTATATTATTCAAGGTTTATTTGGCATAATATATTGACGAAACATTATAGTACTTAAGGTACCAAACGTGTTATAAGGATACTAACGCACCGAGGTCAGCAGTGTACGAAAATGGACGGCGACCGAGGGTGTCATTATCGTATAACATCCTTCAACGTTTAATGCCCTATTAGTCTGTTATTTAATTCGATTTTTTTTAACGCTTTTTTTTTGATTTATTAATTTGACATCTATTAGGCATGTACAGATTGATTTAAAGCAGATTAAAAATCAAAATTGTTTGAGGGTAATGAAGGTTATATGTAAATTCTATTTTAGAATTGATTTATTTCCTTGGTTATAAATTTATAATGCCAAAGGGTGTTATGGATATTCATAGCACCCCAGGCGGTTATTTCTCAGCTAATGTGTCTCAAAATAGGGTGGTTATTTCAAAATAACAGACTAGCAGGGTATTAATACTCTTAATTTTACATTTTTTGAAGTTTCATTGGCTAGTGGCTTAATAATTCTATCAAACCAAGAGCGAGGTTTTTTCACTAGACTACAATTTTATAATTTGTTGTTTAAATTCTGGTTTTATATTTCTTTTTCCTCATTCGATACGTCTTATTAGATATTAATATTTCTTGAAGTTCTGGAAACAATAGTAAAATGTTACGGGCATGAATTTAAAGCGGTGCCCAGTTAAACATACATATATATTTTGCGGAATACATTTTCAAAAAATTGTTGAATTTTTAAATGAAACCTCGTTACTATGTAGAGAACATGCAATGGAATCTCCCGTTTCGACTTCGCGATATCAAAGTTGTAGTATAGAGAAATTAACTCATACCTACTTGGTTTGGCATAATTATCAAGCCGGTCTATGAAACTAAAATTCAGCCCTCTATGTTTTTAGTAATGAAAATATTTCTGGGCGAGTGTATATGGATGCCGTCTGTAACAAAACGTTCGTGTCGAGTCAAGGTCAATAAATTATTTTAACATTGGAAATGTTTATGTTTAGACAAGAGTATATGGGTACCAAGTTATAAGTTTTCGTTCAAGGCCAAAAGACAGCGGTGTCGCGATCGAGTGACGCAATACATGTAGATATCGCAGCACTCGGCCTTCTAGCGGCGTGAAGAGTACTGGGGAGTGGGGAGTATTCAGTGCAGCTATATTGGAAGAGGTGGCGCATTGCTAGTAGTGATGGGAATAATCGGGATATTTTCATGGGATAATCATAATTTTCATAAATTTAATAATTCGAGTGTAAACGAATACCCAACGATAATTAAAATAAAAGAACAAGTGTAGGCTACAAACGTATATTATTCTGAACTAACTAAAAAAACCTCTACATATTATTCATTTCATAGGGCCGTCAAAGCAGCCCATAAATACTTTACAGTTATCGAAACTGTCTCGCCCTGAAGGCAATTAAATACGTCTACCGCATCTCGATAACAGAAACAATAAACATATCGCTCAGCCGGTACGGTCCTATCCTAAAAGAGCCGACACCGGGCGTTAGTGTTTACACGAGATATATAATCGAATTTATTTAGGATGAACTTATAAAAATTCGAATTGTTTCATCGAATTTGTAGTATATACAACGTGAGTAGGTTCCCATTGTGAATTATGATAGCAAAAATGAAATCATAAATCACTAAATAAGAGATTCTGATTTAGCTAATGAGCGGCCGCGTTTTAAGAATATACATTCAGCAGCATACACATTTAAAAGAGTAAACTGATGAATGAATTTGAATAATGAATTTATTATTTGAATTGTTTCTTATTTATAATTTTGTTTATTAATTATTAATCTTAGCAATATTAGTTTTACCTGTAATATCAAAACTGTTCAAGTATAAGTAGTAACTCCGTTAATTTTACTTGCCCAAAAAATAGTAACGACGTCGACAAAAATCATATATTTTATACGGGGTGGTCACAAATTACAAAATTTCAAAAAAAATTTAGTTTTCGGGAAAACGCTATTATTTATAAAAGTTTTTACTTGTCCAAAAAATGGTAACGACGACGACAAAAATCATATTTTTTATACTGGGTGATCACAAACTACAAAATCTCAACAAATTTTTACTTTTCAGGAAAAGCTATTATTTATAAAAGTTTTTACTTGCCTATAGCAATGTCGACAAAAATTATGTTTATTATACGGGGTGGTCAAAAATTACAAAATCTTAAAATTCGGTAAGAGTAAAGTTTGTACTTTTTGATCACTACGTATAAAATTATACATTGTCGAGAAAATTTTATTGTTTATAAAAGCTTTTACTTGCCCAAAAAATAGTAATGACGCGACAAAAATCATATTTTTATAAGGGGTGGTCAAAAATTACAAAATATTAAAATTCGGTAAGAGTAGTTTGTACCTTTTGATCACCACGTATTAAAAATTTATGATGATTTTGCCACAATTATGTTTTTATATGGGGTGATCAAAAATCACAGTTCTCTTGGATAAAAATCCGCAAAAATCATATTTTTTATACGGGGTGGTCGCACATTACAAAATCTCAAAAAATGTTTAGTTTTCAGGAAAACGCTATTATTTATAAAAGTTTTTGCTTGCTTAAAGTAATGTCGACAAAAATTATGTTTATTATACGGGGTGGTCAAAAATTACAAAATCAATTCAAGAGTAAAGTTTGTACTTTTTGATCACCACGTATAAAAAACTAATGATGATTTAGCCACAATTGTTTTTATACGGGGTGATCAAAAATCACAGTTTCCTCTTTTCAAATTTTAAGATTTTGTAATTTTTAACCACCCTGTGTATACAACACAATTTTTGACAGTCATCACTATTTTTAGGCAAACAAAAACTTTTTTAAAGAATAGCATTCATTCGAAAACAAAAAAAATGAGACTGTAATTTTTGACCACCCCATGCAAGATAACCTGTTTAAAACGACAAGACCTTCAGAGTCACACGAACAAAAAAATCGTAACACAACTGAGTTTTATTTTTATTCAATTCACTTGAGAAAATTTTACCAGTTGTGTCTGGTATTTTCAATACGCCTGCGATACTTGCGTAATATGTAAGATCTGTGATTGTTTTTTTAAGTTTAATTGCAAATCCAATATAAGTTGGATAATTAAAAATTGTTTATTATTCCTTACTATATACCTAACTCGTAAATTGAGATGTGTATTATATTAGTAATACTTAAGTTTTTCAAAAATAAAATGCTAAAAAATTATGTTTATATTTATATATAACCTTGTGTGTATAATAAACAGTTAATAGACCTATCCTGTTAGAGCAAGCGAGTAAGATAAATACAACGCAACTTGTATTGAATGAGACAATAACTCGGTGCGTAGTACGTTCTGCGCATTCTTGTGGAAAATTGTGACAGTATCCATACTCAATATTATATTACATTATTAACTAACGTGTTATTCTAAATTTATAAAATGCTAGGGACCCAATCGCACGCCAAACATTACTAATAAACACTTAATAAACATAAGCATTCTAAAGCCAATCTGGAAATTGCCACAAGTATGCACGCGCACCATAGTATTTGACGTATTCGAAATAACTCAAAAGGATCGGTATATTATGTTTCACATATTTTGTTATCATTTCCAATGTCTCCGATAGTTGCAAGGATTGCGAAATCTGTGAATTTTTTTTTTGCAGAATTGACTGAATTCGAAATAAATAATGGAAGTAGCACTATCTGTATATATATATATATATATATATATATATATATATATATATATATATATATATATATATATATATATATATATATATATATATATATATATATATATATATAGCAACTGGAAAGAAATACGCATTCGGAAAAGTACAGGACTTAAGAACTCGGCCATATTTCAATAAATATTTCACGATAAAAATAATAAAATTTCGATTCTGAATTACAAGGGGTAGAAAGTACATCCGATGTGAATTGAAACTGCATAAAAAGTAAGAGTCGGCAAGTCCTTTGTAAAACAAAAGCCTTTGTCTTTGAAGGCAATGCCGACAGTATGCAAGGGCGGCCGCTTTGATTTGCCGACGTTAACTTTTTATGCGGTTTCAATTCAGATTGGATATACTTTACCCATATGTAAAAAAACTGATATTATTTTCACGTTTTTCACAATACGCCGATTACGAATTTTAACATAAATAAGTGAAAATCTTGAAAAGCACTTGGAAAATTGTGGCATTTTTGGAAAATACGAAAATTTCCTAATGTACAGTTCGCAATCGGCGCCAACCACAATCAGTATTACTTAGTTACCCCATACTAAAGTTATTTTAACACAATCATTACTTGAATATAATAATTTTCTATACGAGCAAAACAAAAATAACAATATTAATGACTAGGTGCCTACTTATATTCTATACGCATTTTCTATAATTTTTATAAGTCGATTTTAGTTCCCTTCAATGGTCTCAGAAAATTTGCGCATTTAAAAATTTGTTGGGTTAGGTGGCCTCTGCCTTCGGTATCTTCATAAGTTATCATTATGTTAGGTATATCAAATTCTACGAAATGGTATTAACAGCTTGCGGGTTTCTATTTTATTTTATGTTAAGATATAAGATATTTTAAAAATATTTAAGGATTAAGAAAGAGTTTAACAGACCCAGAGCCACTAGAACAGTATAATTCTGGCAAATGTGAGTATCATACATTTTCGATATTCGGAATGTAATAGGCAATATTTTTTAAGAAATAGGAACTCGTATATGTTTCATTGTTATTCGATATCCAAATTAAAGGAATTGTACTGACAATACAGTGTAACTATGTTTAATAAGATGTAGTGTAATTTATAAATTATTCGTGTAGTAATTTGATATAGTACGATTCGTTCCTGTCTAGTGGTCATTAATTGTAATAGTAGCATGTGAGATGTAACCAGAACTTTATACAGTATTGCATAATTACGCATGTAGCGAACATAGAGGGTTTAATATCCCAAGCATCAATCGCTGAGTGTTTACATGCAGCTTAACACCGATTTGCAGTATCTGAACAAAGCCGTTAAATGCAGTACACCATACACCTCCTAGTAATAGATGCCAAAGATTGTTAGTATAGTCTTAACCATTGAGTTGCATTATAATGTTATAATTCATGAACCATAGTTACCATACAGTTCGTAAAATATGTATGTGTACTAATCTACCAAATCGTTAACACTCAACAAAGACAAAAATTATTAACAGACAAGCTTTGACAAAGATCAGAGCTTGTTTGTTAATAGGTACCTACATAACTAAACCGAGACTAAATTCAACACATTTTTCTCATTGCAAAGCGATTTCCAATACACACACTTTTCACAGCCAATCAAAATTAGAAACTGACCTTGAGGTATTTCACAGTCATTGAAAATTTTCCTTTCTTTTGTGACTAGGTAGGTATACGGTTATAATTTTATAAACAGTCTTAAGAACTTTAAATTTTGCCCACTGATGTAAATTATTAATTTGTGATCTAGGATGGTAGGTACCTACATAAAAATAAAGTCAATGGACAATAGGTACCTACTTATGTATTAAACCAGAGAGCGTTTTCAGTTTTGTAAATCCCAATAAAAAACATGACTTATATCGTTGCATTTAGCATTTATAACCTAGCGGCCTCAAGCACTGGAATATTTTTTGGATAAAATATTTGAGAAATGTCTTAAGTGGAGGATGTAATAGGTATCTACCTACCTCAGTACACGTCAGTACCTACTTCGAGCAGCCCATAAATCAACTTTTTTGTTAAAGTCGGCTCTGCTCTAACACCCACTCTCCATATTTGCCGTCAAATAATATTTTCCTTAAATTATTTTAACATGCCTATCCTATCTCGTAAATAAAGCGGGGTCTGGCGTAAAAAAATCTACGTTTTTCAGGTTTCATACGAAACGAACAAACATGTTTGCTAACCGCCATACTCTTTTATTTCAACTCTTGTAGCGATGTATACCTACATAGGTAGGTATATAAATAATATATTAGCAATTCCCGCGAACACGCCACTGTAAGATATGCGAACCTAGATATGCGAGAGATACGATTCTAATAAGTTAAAAAGAGATATACTGCTCGAATATTCATTATTGGAATGGTCGTGGATCGGCGTTGCCGCTTTTAATTATAAAAATAGATGTTCACGTAATTGTCATATTTAAAGTAGACGAAAATAAATGTAAAAACGTAACATCTTGGCCTATAACATATTATTGTGTGCACAATTATTATTTAATAACATTCATAAATAATATATACAACTTTAATATAGTATTGTGGAATTTGATATTTTAATTGAATACTGAGAAAATTGAGAATTACATGTGGCAACTGCGTGGTATCTTATATGGGGTCAGTTAACTATACATACATATTGAATGAACTGTAGAACAATTTAACATCGAGACAGATTTTTTGAAAGAGACAGATAAAATTACAATATTTTATTATTAACGTTATGTAATTATCTGGTTGGATACTAAAATTATTTGTACTTGCTACTAATGATACGCGGAAATATCTGTCATACTGAAAAAAAAAATCCCAGTTGTTTAGCTGTTGATTTTTTTAATGTAAACTGGTACATATCTATTCTTTACGATTACGATAAATAGGATTAATAATGTTGAGGTACGGTATGGTCAAGTCAGAGGAAACATCTTTATCCAGACCTTTATTCAGGTGTTATACTCACTTAATGTTATAGTTGTATTCATATTCTGATCACTGGCATACTTCAAACTCACCTGAAAAAGAAAACAAATCGTTAAAGAAATATTTTCAGGTAATCGAATAGATAAAAGATCATAATAAAAATATTAAATATAAAATAATAAGGTTATCCAACAGGCAGTAAACAGTATTTTATATAACCTAATTGTTATATAAAGAGCCAAAGAGAAAAAATCACAGACCTTGCATTCTACGCAAGTGTCTTAGGCGTGTTGAAAATACCAGACATAACTTATTGTTTACATTTAATTGACCCCTGGTAGAGGTTTAGGATGATAATATGGTGAAAATTAAGCCTTTGAAATAGTTGCTAGGAGAAAACTTCAGGCAAAACTTATTTTCAAAAGGAGATGTCGAGAATTTTAAAACATGGTATATTCAAGTAATGGTTGAGCTAAAATAACTTTAGTATGTGCTGGTTAAATAATAATAGTTGTGGTTGGCGCCGATTGCGAAACGTACCGATTCGGTCGGCTACGGGAAATCCTAGCACTCGACCGCTTGATTTCATACTTCTTTCGGCCGCTATCCGGCCCAATGCCTACCGAATTTTGTTGTGATGTCGCAGCTCGCACAGGCTTTTTTCTTTACAAAAAAAAGTTGATATAGAAAATAAATAGTAAGTCAAAACAAACAGGCTCATTTAAAGCTGAGCGAATTGGATAATTAGTCCACGAGATATCGCTAATCGTAGTTGCGAAAATAGGAAAACTCAAATTTGTATTTCATCTAGGGGGAGTGGCTAGATGGCATGCGCGAATATTTTTTTGTTGCGAACAAACGCTTAGTGCGTAAAAAAACGATTTGCCTGTTTTTTTAAACGATGTTTCCGGTATGAGGAAAGGGGGTATGGGATATATTTGTTCCAGTCTACAGCTTTTTTTCGACCTTTAATTCTAGCCCAACTGGATCAAAATCGGTTGATTTGGAGGGGAGCTGGGGGACTTCAAAGTTTTTATTATGCGGAACGGAGAGGAGGCTCAAAATCAAGTATCATTTTTCATTATACTAAAGTTTACAAAATACATAAGTACTACATATTATATATTTACATATACATATACTACATAACTGTTTTTAATAGTTTATATGACCAAGATTACAAACAATGCCAAAAATTGTTTGTAATATTTGTACTCATTAAATATACGAATATATTGCCAAAAAAAACAAACTATAAATACATATGAGTATGTCACAGTCAAAATGTAGTTAGACTATAATTATAGGTCGAAAAAAAAATCTGTCGATTGGTAAAAAAATATTTCCGCCACCCCCTTCCCTCATACCGGAAACACCATTTGAAAAAACAGGCAAATCGTTTTTGCGCGCGAGGCAGTTGTTTGCACAAAAAAATCGCTAGAGCCATCATATAGCGTATGAAGAGACGAAGAAAAAGCCGTTTGATTTTTTAAAATCGATCAATATCCAGAGAATTTATGGGCATTTTAAAAATTTTCGTTGTCCCCTTCTCCCCCCTCTCCTAATTATCCCACCACCCCAGCCTGCGGCCTCATAATTCCTTCATGATAGCACTTCTACAAAAAAAAATTGAGCCTCGAACTCCACTCCCCCTCGAAGAAAAATCAATTTAATTTTTCTTATTTTCGCAACTACGATTCGCGATATCTCGCGAACAAATTATCCGATTCCCTTCAGCTTTCAATGAGCGTGTGTTTTGTCGTACTTTTAATTTTTTGTATCAACTTTTTTTTGTAAAGTCAAAAGCCGCCAAGATATACAGTAAAAATTTTCTTATTCATTTAATTGATCATTCCACCTTCCTCCCCCCTTTAATACCGTCTGCACAAACCATGCCAAAATGATGGGGGGACGGGCGAACAAAATGTTTCAATTTGAGCTGTCTGTTTTCGAAACACAGATCCACGCCGCTACAAGAACACGTTTCATGTAACAGCTACTTAACTCCTATACTTGCAGGAAAACGTAATTTTTTGTTATATGCCGCATTTTATTTTTGACCCATTCGTGATATAAGAAATTTCATTCATCAATATACTACTCACGCGCCCCTATTTGTCAGGGTTAGCGAAACCAGCAGAATTGATCCTATTTTATTGCCCGTTCTTGTCTAACTTGCGACATGCTTTCAACATTAAATTCCTAGTAACGTTGTTGAAAAAGTAAATAACGAGTTATGCTTTGAGATTGTAATAAGAGGAGTAATTAACAGCTGCTAAAGTTTTACACTAAAATATGAATTCAGTATGCTCTTGTAATTCAAGAAGCAAGTATAAGAAGTAAAGAAATTTTCTGAGATACAGTTTCGTATTATTGCCCAATTTCTGACATTATAATCATAAAACAATGTCATTTTATATGGTACTCTGTGAAAGGTATCCACATTTTAAAGCTACATAGGACATTTTCTCGGGTAAGTAGTTATAAAAGCACTCTTGAGGGTGACATCTTGCAAGTATTTTATGTTTAATATTATGCAAAGTTCGTAATTTTGGCCTTATGCAGTTTTTAAGAACTTCGGCATTGTTACTAGAAAAGGCAATTTGAGGAAAGCAATGAATTTACATTCATTGCTGTATTGGATGTCTGCCTTTGAAGCCCTGATTAATTCTGAGAATTATAAGGTTTGTCTCAAAATTATATGGCAAAGCTTATTTAGTTTCAATTGGTATTTAAATACAAACTGTAAATAGTCATGTATTACATAAATGGCTGTGTTAAAATCGTAGCGAAGCGAGTCTCTGTAAGTCTTGTGATATTAAAACGCTTTCCTTCACCTAGAGTTTTATGGAATGCCAAGATTTTAGGCTTCTAAATTTAAGTATCTAAATTAAAGTATCTAAATTAATATTTTCGTAAAATTTGGGATGGGCATGCTTTCAAAATTTATTTAATTCGAAAACCCCTTGGAACCTTTGTGGGTTAATTTAGAGATTTTTTCGTACACAGCTTTACGATTTAAAAATACAAATATTAAGTACTAATTTATTTCCTATTAGTATACTATATTTATAATTATACTATATTTATAATCTACAATATTATGTTATTACAATATTATTAATTTTTTTTTCGAATCTAGTTTATATCTAATTGAAACCTTTATAGTAATTTTTAACCTTTTTATAGTATGTATGTTTATAAATATGTTTTTTATTCTAGTTATCTTTTTTTATTAATATTTTTCATATTTCGTTGATAACCGGGATAATTTGCGGCTCAAAGTTCTTTCAATCACACCAGAAGTATAAAGGAACATAATCTAAGATAAAAGTCTGTCAGTCTAATGAATTGTCTAAAAAATATAAGAAAGCTAACTACACTGCTGGCCAATAGGTTGGAATAATTCAAATTTTTAGGGTAAGTTTCGATACATATATCTTCTGAACGATATGGAATATCAAAATACGGATTTCAGGACGTTTTTGGAAATTTCATCGACAAAAACTGGTCTGAATATCAATTTTCCATTATGCTCAAAAAAGGAATATACGGGGGTGTAAACTAAACCCCTAAAAAAATCAAAATTTCATTCTTACCGAGAATTTAGGAAAACCAAAATCGAGTTAAATTTTTTATACCGGGGTAATCTATGGACCAATTCGAAAAAAAAAATTTGGCCGATTTTTGATATCTCGCTTATTTTTGAATATACGGCGTTTTTATTGAAATTAGGACAATTTTTTGGAAATGTATCTCTTACTTTTTAAAAACAAAGTAAGTAATGGATTTTTTTCTTATTTTCAAGTAAGCTTACATGCCTCTAGCTGCCCCAGTAGCTAGAATTGACATTTCTTATACAGGGTGCCTGCGAAAACATTTAATAAGCATGTGTCACGAAAAATCTGTATATTTAAATAAACTGTGTGCAGAACCCTGTATGATTAAAATGAACGATAATTTTAAAATTTTAAAACTGTGAAGGGAAACCTTAGAAAAATATCTCGAAACGGTTTTTTATTTTTCTTGATCGGATGAGTATTATCATAATCACCAGCTAATCGTTACTACCGCAAGTTTTTTAAATGTTTTATATAGGGATTTACCGTGTAATTACAACGAAACTGTAAATTATGATAATACTCATCCGATCAAGAAAAATAAAAAACCGTTTCGAGATATTTTTCTAAGGTTTCCCTTCACAGTTTTAAAATTTTAAAATTATCGTTCATTTTAATCATACAGGGTTCTGCACACAGTTTATTTAAATATACAGATTTTTCGTGACACATGCTTATTAAATGTTTTCGCAGGCACCCTGTATAAGAAATGTCAATTCTAGCTACTGAGGCAGCTAGAGGCATGTAAGCTTACTTGAAAATAAGAAAAAAATCCATTACTTACTTTGTTTTTAAAAAGTAAGAGATACATTTCCAAAAAATTGTCCAAATTTCAATAAAAACGCCGTATATTCAAAAATAAGCGAGATATCAAAAATCGGCCAAATTTGTTTTTTCGAATTGGTCCATAGATTACCCCGGTATAAAAAATTTAACTCGATTTTGGTTTTCCTAAATTCTCGGTAAGAATGAAATTTTGATTTTTTTAGGGGTTTAGTTTACACCCCCGTATATTCCTTTTTTGAGCATAATGGAAAATTGATATTCAGACCAGTTTTTGTCGATGAAATTTCCAAAAACGTCCTGAAATCCGTATTTTGATATTCCATATCGTTCAGAAGATATATGTATCGAAACTTACCCTAAAAATTTGAATTATTCCAACCTATTGGCCAGCAGTGTATTTCATGACAGTATACTAATTATAAAAAATGTCACTCTCGCCCTTCCATAATTAACCACATAAATGGACATATTATAATACGACATTAATGTATAGATAAATAATTATTCATCATCATTTCAACCTAACGTGTTGTATTAATAAGACGCAGACGGAAATATTTGTGGTTTACCACATTCATACATAACTCAAATAGCAAATCATATTGTAATTTTAGGCCATGTAACAAATATATTTTGTATGCTATTAGCCCGACCTTAGTTTAGTAGCTGCTACACAGTTCAGTTGCTGATTTTCAGATAAGTAAGTGAACGATGGCAACTTGTAACGTGATTTTCTACTTAAATTTTTTAAGTCTGTTGTATGATAAGGCCGGACCATTTTCCGTTAATCATAAAATATTACTTCTGCGTGGTTTATAAAAATAGCATGTCAAGAAAAATAATTACTAATTTTAACTGTGGTTTCGGTTTATTTAGTAGAGCTTTAACTGTAGTCAAGTATATACTCTATCCAACGAGAGAATGGACTTGCTTTGCGCATCGGCGACTAAAGAGGAAGGGCTCTGTAACGAGCTACGCAGGACCGTCATTCGATGAAATAAATTCGTAAGTAGGTGAAATAAATTTTATTTTGAAAACATGAAAACATTTTATTTATTTAACATTTTATGATATTTTTATTTTTTTTATTTCTTTAAATATTTAGCTACAACAATAGTACATTGTTTCATATAATTATACATTTAAATTAGTCTGTATCGCTGCTATCAGAATCACTTTGACCATTTACGTGAATTATTAGTGGTGGGATTTCATCGATTAAACTGTTAACAATATGGTCAAGTTCCCAAAACCTATGTTCTTCCTCTATAATGTGACGAATGAAATTCCTCCAATGTTCAGATGTTACTCGTGCAATGCCTTCTTCAAGCAATCGTTTCACCTCTGGTAATTTGAAAGATTTATTGTTAGTTTTCACGTACTATTGAAATGGTTTGGTCGATGGTCAAGGGGTACGTTCACAATGATACGGTGGAAGTCTGAGTACAATCTTATTCTGTTCTTTGGCCGTTTAATCGATTATATATTTGTTATATTTCTCCTTTTCTAGCCCAACGATGCGCAGTAGTTCAGCTTTCACCATTGTATTATCGATTTATTTTCCTTTACTTTGTAGCCACTGGATTATGTCGTTTTTTCTCCAAGAACTATTCGGTATTTTTTCCATGTTTACCGAATGATACGGAGCATTGTCCAGGACAATTACGCAATTATCATCCAATATCGGTAAAACCTTTTTAAACCAGTCGAGAAATGTATTTCCGTTCATTTCGTCATGGTAGTCTTTTGTATTCTTTTTGGACTCAAAACATAACAAACCACCAGGAACGAATCCATCAGCGCTGCCAATATGTAAAACTATTAATCGTTTACCTTTACCACTCGGATTAGCCGGCCCCGTTGACAAGCCTCTAATAAAAGCATCCCTGTGAGATTTTATCGTCGTGTCCATCCAAACCTTCTCAGGTACATCATCTGCATTAACCCACGTTTCATCCAGGTAATAAATAGAGCGACCGTCTTCTCTGTATTTTTTTATAGCTCGTAGGTAGTCCCTCCGCCACATAATAAGTTCCTGTATCTCAGTTAGGCAACTATTCCTTTGCCGTTTAACAAAAACAAAATTCAATTCGTGCAACAATTTGTGAAATGTTGATCGTTTAAATTGTGGCAGATCTCCATCATCATTTACTACTTGCAAAATTTTGTCTACTGTTGGTAATTCTTTATTTCGATAGAACTCGTGTACTTTTCTCCTTATAGCAATTTTAGTGAAATCGACGATCTTTTCTTTAAAAGACGGCTTTTTTTAAATTTGGTTCCGTTACCTGACCGGTTCTATTATATTCAAAAATTTTTTTCATTGTGGTTTTTCCAATGCCCGTTTGTTTGGTTAGTGTTAAAACTGTCTCTTCGTACGATATTTGCGGATTGTCTTTCTTTAATTTCTTATATAAATTTATTATAATTATTTTTTGACTTTGATGCACGACCTAAAATTAAAATTAAAAATAAATCATTGGCCACGGTTACTGATGGTGAATAGTATGCGTATTAAATAAAATATATTTATTATTATATTTCTTTACCTGGCCTCTTTTATTCTTCTTAATTGGCGATAATGGTGGATTTATCTCGTCTCTGGTTGCTGCCATTCTTATAATAGATTTAAAACTTATTTCACAACCGTAAACAACACAAATAAAATAACCGTACTTGCGAGACTACAAATACAAACTGTGAATAGGTAGGCAGTAGTAGGTACTTTATATAATTAGGTACCAGATAGATATCGGACCCAGGCGCCGGCCCTGGTTACCTGCTGAGCCAATTAAGACGTTGAGGGCGTTGAACTAATGTTCTAAGGGGCGGAGATCTGACCAAAACAGACGAATTTTCGCTCGAGTGCAAGTCCATTCTCTCGTTGGATACAGTATAGGCTGGTGCCTAAGGGGATTTTTAATGCTTAATTGATTTATATTTACAAAAAAAAAAATAGGACAAGGACAAGAGACAAATTATTTTTCGGCCATTTTCTCGGAAAATTTTAGGTTATGTTAAAAAATGCCTTATACGAAAGTTTATTTTTTTTATTAGCAACAATTTTTAGTAGTACTGTGTATTCATATATTCATTTAAAAATTAAATAATTAATAATTTCAAAATTGAGAATTAATGTAAAATATTTTCTTCTTAATTGAATTATTGGAACGTGTTTAATTCAACGCGCGTTTCTCACGTTACCCATTTATTTTACCTTGTTTGAACAATTGAAGCATTTTGCGAAAGTTCATATACGTTTTGCCAGTTTATTTGAAGAAGCTGCAAGAATTTCGTGGGTAATAGCTACTTAGTTTTAGAATTAACTTCCTGTGAATTTCATGCAATATTGTCCAATCAATTAATTTTGAATGTGTTGGTTGCGTGAAACTATTTTTGCGAAAATGCGTATAACACTGCAGTTAAGATACAATTCAACAACTCACTTTTTTGTTGTTTTTATCTTTTTTTTCAATAGCATACTGAATCGCACTATACAATAGGAAAACAAGTTAAGAAAAAGGATCTAATTGAAACTGATTTGAATCAGAAAAACTCAAATAAAAAAGCACTTGGTTCATCGAAAAGTGACATTGATTGTAGGAAGTTGTGTTTTATCTGTGGTCTGGATCTGTGGAAAAAATGCAAATTCAAATCTTCAACATGTACGTTCTAACAGCAATACTATAAATTTAGCATTAAAGGCAGCAAAAATCAAAAATGATTAGCAAATAATAAAACGGTTAGAATTGAATGCGGTAACTAGACTTTTGAGTACACTTTATGCATCTGAAAAATTTGATAGAAACAAGTAGTTCTGGAAGTAAGGCCTCGAATTTATCTATTAACTACTTGAGGTATAAGTATCTAAAACTGGAAATATAGCAGTAGACAAAATACCTCCATTGGAGCATGCTTTGTTCCAACATATCGATACCTTATTTACAAAACATCGTAAGTGACATTTTTTACGAAAACGGGATTTTGGTAATATCGTAACGGTCTAGTCTTGGACGAGTCTTCGGCAAAGTATTGTAAGCCAATTTTACTTAATACAAACATAAATTAATAATAAATATTATCGCAAGGAACAAGAAAACGTGTGGTCATTTTAAAGACGACCACTAAAGTATTGTAAGCATCAACAACGCCCGGCAGACTATCGTAAGATCCGATCACGTGGTACAAATTCTGTTGCTTACAATGCGAATTTGAACCTTACGTTATTTCAGTTGTGACAAGTTTCGAAGGAAGAGTACACGGAAGTAACATGCTTGCTTAATTTTTCTATTATTCTTTGATAAATATTTGAGAGCACTAGTTTAATTATGTCAATAACTTTTCCATAATACTTTACCAATTCCTTAGCAACATATTTATGATATTTTACTAGTATTTATTACTAATTCGGTGAAAAACATAACATAATCTCCCGTGGTCTATTTCACGAATTTATTGTGTTGAACATCACACAATAAAATTTAGTAGTTAACAGTCGGCTTACTTACTAAATTTTGATTTATATAAAAATATAATTATACATTGTGTCCATAAAGTCAGGTATAAATTCATTATTAGCTTAATAAACAATATTATTGAATATTCCCAAAACAGGTCGATTTTCTATTTTAATTTACTTATTTTTTCACATAACTTAATATACAGGGTAACCTATCTTAGAGTAATGACGTCATCACCGTTTTTTTGTTTTTAAATGGAATTGGTATAGGGTGGGCAACAAAACCAAAATTACAAGTTAATAATAATATTTGCCCCTCAGCAATAAAGAACATCCAAAAATTAGAAAAAAAAATTGGTGATCTATTTAAAAAAACCGGTGATGACGTCTTTAAGGTCACTCTGTATATTAAATTATTATATAAAAAAAATAGTAAATTATATGCGTGACTTTATGGACGCACTCTATACAACGTGTTTCTAAATTGAGTACCTGTTCAAAATTTCCTAAGGAGTTTCAAAATAAGAAACCAAAGAGACCTTTCACTCAGAAATTATGTATAGCTGTCCAAAAGTAAAAGGATTTAGAGACTTTATGCACCAAAAATGTTATACCTACAAAATATCAACAAGAGTACATAGAAATGAAGACCTCGAATTCGCTTCCAGATGTCGATCCTACCGGAGACGGATATCGAAGACAGTGAACAAGAAGACTGATTTTAGATAATTTTTCATTTCGTTTTTTAATGTTTGATTTCAATAAAAAATAAAAATTATTTTTATGCATAAGTATATCAATTTATTTTTTGATTGTACGTATCGTAAAAAATAATTATAAATTTCTATACATAAAAACAATACAATTATTGGTAACATCAATACTATCGTAAATATCGTAAATATAATTCAATAACTACCAGACTATCGTAAGGGTTGACCTTACGATAATATTCTAACAATTCACTTTTTTGCATCTGGGACAATTACTGTAAGTATCATTTACTAACAAAATATTATTCAATCAAAAAAACTAAACATGTTTTCATTAAGAATGTACCCCAAAAACCATGGTACTAGAATTTTACCAGGATTGGAAATTGATTTATTAAAATAACAAACAAACATGTCTCCTGTAAAATTTGCTGCTTGTAACTTACGATGTTCTGCAAATAAGGTATCGAATTATGCGAGTGAAATGCCGAATAAATGAATGATCATAGTCAAGGCCTAAAAAAATATCTTCTGATCTTATTGAATATACTATTAATTACTTTGTTAGATCCAATACTGTTAATTACTTTGAAGGGCACTCAGTAATAGAACTTTTGCAGAACCTTGAAATTTGCTCTTGTTTGTCAGAAAATTTTAAATATTGTGAACTATTCAGTTGTTCAGTTAAATGTAAAAACCCATAAATAATACATTGTGACATTGAAATATTCTATGAAAGATGAAGATTAAATTGGTAATTTACTTATTATTACATTCTATTATAAAATAATTTCATTCACTGTTGTCTTACATTAACATTTTACATTTATATATCTTCAAATCTATATTGTCTAAATAAAACATTTAATTTCAAGTCATTCGATCAGTAGTTCTTCGTCACCTGTGTTTATCACCTATTCTGCGCAAGCAAGAAAAAATAGTGATGCTTCGATGATAAATTTCAGAATGGAAATGAAAAGTTGCTTTATTATAAAAAATAGTACGTTTAGGCGTAAGTATTAGTATAACTGTACGATCCTAAACATTAAAAAAAGTTTAGAAGTAGAAGCAGATATATAAATTTTTGCAGTTGTCGACTTTTGGCCATTTTCGGACGTTAAATCGCTTATAATTGAAAAACAATGCCTTTTTGGCAGACATCACAAGAGACCAAAAGTGTTTATTGCTGCTCAGTTAACTTAAAAAATCGTTTTCAAGTAGATTTCTTATAGTTTTTATGCTTTTGCAATTTCATATTTTCAGTAACAAATTACCTGCCAGCCGGAAAAAACATCTTAATTAGGTTTTTTGTTCCCTAAAACGTAACTAATCGATTCCAATTGATATCAATCCGGCAACGTTATTTAGGAGGCACCGCCGCCTGTATGTTTTTCATAGAAGATATAAAGGTGTTATTAAATCTATCCAATATAAGTGCAATTGAAAGCAACTCGATGAACAACAAAAATGTGAAAGAGTTCTTTAATCTGCGAGGAGTTAGTTTCGTTTTTGTTTTCTAACTATCAGAAATGTTAATCTCTTGGAATAAAAATCAAAAGCACTGGCTATAATTAAGTTGGATCTAATTATACTGAAAACGGAAAATCCTCTCAGAAAGGTAATAATCCTATTGAACGTAGCTACCAGCAGACGGGTAGAGACAATTGAAAGTTTCTTTAAAAATCCCTTCCTGTTCGTGAAATGGAGTGAAAAAAGCAGTACCGCCGTGCAATCTGCAGGAAGCGATGGCACACGGTGCGTGCGAGAGAGATGTTATCACTGCTGCAGGGTGGACAATAGGCCCTGGCTCTCAAAGGACAAAGCAGCCGCAATTACGCCTAGAATAATCAAAGACTACATCCTGTAATGGGACCAAGACTCGCTACAGGGATTTCTGGGGTGCCACGGAGGCGGCCCCGTATTCGATATCCCCCAAGCTTTACACAATTCATTCTACAGGCTGCGCTTCATTTCAACATGAAAGAACCACCATTAAACTTTTATTATCCAGCCAATGTTGAATATAATGGTAACTATGATAATCCATAAAGTTGATAATATGATTAATATGAGAATATGATAAGTTGAATACCTGGAATCTATATCGGGGGATATCTGAATTTTTACATTGGGGTAGTTTTTGACAGGCAGAATCTAAAAATCGCAAATGTCATCCTCAGGGGTAACAGAAGGGGGTGAAATCAACCCTTAAACACTAAAACGCTTTTAGCTTCACAACGGGTTAGTTTTTCCGAAATGATGATCATGCCAATTGAATGAACGGGAAATTTCCTATAGGTAATTGTATTGTTTGTATCCTAACCGATAATTGAATTAATTTTACGAATTTTAGGTAAATATCACATATAACGTTCTTCGCGAATACTTCGTTGTCAGGCACCGGTTAACAAGTTGATATTATCAAAAGTTAAATCATATCGGTACAAACCATCCGGCATCCAATTCAAACCATTTACTATCCATTTACCATCCAAAAGTATAATGTTCAATGTATCTTTGGTACATATTGGCGAAAAAAATAGTTTTCCCCGTAGAAATTAATAGTTTTAACTTTATCTGTATGCAAAACAAGGTAAACATATGTTTAATTCGTAATTCAAGTAACCACCATATTTCTCGTGATTACAGATTGTGGTAGTAAAGTGTGTACATGCAGCAAAATTAATAAGCTATACCGCATAGATTAGTTTAATATGATTGAGTTTAATTTACATATTTATTTTATTGTTTTCTATGTCTAGCACGTACTTGATATCAATCTTTTGTATATTAATCCTGGGTACAATTAGAAATTAAATAGTTTTGATCAAATCAAATTGCTTTATCACAGTTCACCTGTAGGTATATGTAAATATTAATATTTTACTACTGTTAAACTATCGAAATATTTTGAATCTAGTGCTTCTGAGGTTACTTCTGCTACTAAATACACCATTACAATTTCAAGAATAGATGATTCCGAAGACGTACTGGCAATGTTGCATCTATGGTGAGAGCGAGGTAAGAATACAATGCTTCCGAAATGTATAGAGTGTAGAGTATAGAGTCTTACCCTTTTAAAAGTCACTATTGTTACCTACACTATTCATTAGTTGACAAAGGTTAAATATTTGAGACGTTCTCGAATAGTATATTATGAAAAGCGACTACGCGCATCCTCTAACATTCGTGATTAGGACTCTGGTCTGAATATTACAGGTTTCTTTCTGTCTTTCTTTCTTTCCGTTTTTGTTTCTTTCTTTCTTTATTTATTTCTTTGACTCTTGACTCTCTTTTCTTTTTCTCTTTTCCTCTAGCACCGAGCAACGAGCTTGGACTCACATCCTAGGACTAAGAAATCCGTAACCTAGGTATATGATCAAGTCGTTGAAACGTTGGACCTGCCTTCAGCTGCTGTGAATCCTAGCGATTATCTAAGTAGATTTGGATGTTGGAGAAAATCACGTTACCAGGATGTATTACTGTGAAGCGCATTTACCGATTTTTTTATTTTTTTTTTAATTCTGCACCAAACAACATTATTGACATCATTATTGACATTTGACATCATTGGGTACTAAATTGAAAATCTTATCAGATTCTGTATATCAGAATGTTTTACAAGCTTAGAGACTAAATATTTAGGTTTATTGTATTTAAAAATCTTAAATAACATACAAGATAAATGCAATTTAAATCTTTCGTTCAGGTTTAACCACTTGGAAGACTGAAAACTCGGTGAGATATGATCAAATTTTTGCAAATTATAACTGTACCTCAAACATGCATTTTGAATCTTCTGCAGGCTTTCTTTGTCTTTACACAGTAAGGCAGGCCAATATACAATATCACAGTATGATAAAGTGGATAATATTAAGGAGTCACACAATTTTAGCTTAACCTCGGTACTAAGGTAGTCTCTGTGTATGTATAACACCTTAAGTTTGGCAAATGATTTTTGTATAAGATGACTCACGTGTTTAGAAAATCGAAGCCATAAACCATAAACCATAAACCGAAATTCTTACAGCTTTCACTGGGAACAATGCGATGGCCATTTAACATAATATTGAAGACAGGGTCGTTAATAACAAGATCTTTCTTACTTCCGAAAACTAACAATTCAGTTTTAGATTGATTTAACACAAGCTTGTGAATTAAAGATACTTCAGAAATAGTGTCTAAGTCAGTATTGATTTTCGTCACAGCCAAGGGTAAAGTTTCAAAACTAAAGGGAAAATATACCTGAGTATCATCAGCGTATTGATGCGACTGATAATATTTAAGGTACTTATAAAAATCTGCCGTGTAAATACAAAATAGTAGAGAACCCCTTTAGTTATCAGAAAAGTCAGATATATCATCGTTCAAAATCACTCTCTGGCGCCTACCAGTAAGATAATTTCGGAAAAAATTAACTGCTATTTCCGAGAAGCCGAAATACTTTAATTTTAAACAGAGGGTTGTATGATCTAAGGTATCGAAGGCCTTACTAAAATCTAAAAGTATAAGACAAACATTGTTATTAGCATCGGTTTCTTTACATATGTCATCTGTGATCTTTAGCATTGCCGTACAAGTACTGTGTTGTGATCTAAAACCAGACTGAGTAACAGGTAAAATATTAGAATCATTAAGGTATGCGTTTACTTGTTGAGACACAATTTTTTCTAGGATTTTCGACAAGGTAGGTAGAATGCTAATAGGTCGGAAGTGAGTTATATGGATGGGATTTTGGTTTTTAGGAATAGGGCTGACATTTGCGTTTTTCCAGGCTGCTGGAAACAACCCGTGAGGGAGGCACATATTGATAAGAAAAATTAGATGGTTATTCAAGTGGGGACAGACCAGCAAAATCATTTTTACATCGATGCCGTCAGAGCCTTTAGCACAAGATTTTAGTGAATAAATAATTTTTTCAATTTGTTCTAATGTAACTTCGATGAAGGCAAATTCGTTACCGTCGACACAATGCTTTTTATCTATATAATTATTAAGTATTGTATTGCTGCCATTAGGTTGAACCTGTGCGACTGGATTAGCAAAATTGGCAAGAAAATCTTCAGATTTACCTACTGTTACCGCCGAAATAGTATTTCCGATGGAATTAATATTTAGGGTTCTCGCTAATTTCCAAAAATTTTTTGGATCGGTTTTAAATTTGTGATGTAAAAAAGCATTTTTTTCTGATTTAATGGAATTGGTAACTAGGTTTCTCAGCTCCTTATACTCTGGTGTCCGAGGATAAGATTTTCAGTTAGAATTTATTGCTTTGCCGATATAAAGATTGTCGTAAAGAACTGTCGATTTTTTAATCTGATGAATATTTTATTTTGACAATAATGTTGTTTTTGACCATTGCCTCTTTAAGTGAATGTACTACTTCCAAATAAATAAAATATATAAAAATTGATATATAAAATCAAATTGATAATTTTATTGCAAACAGAAACGTATAAAAACTACGTTTATTTTTTTACAGCCTGATATATTTTGATCTTACATTAAAATCAATTTAATGTGAGTGTTGAATAGGTATTCAACACTTACTCCAAAATTAATGGGGAAACTAGTAATAATAAAAATGTAAAAATAAGTCACTCATCATCAATTATTCCTTAACACTGTCTTTTTATAAAAATTTATACGTAACAAATTAACTAATTAGCACCTAATGATAAAATGTTTGAAATATACAAATTTAACGAAAATAAATAGATCTATTTTAAATACTATCAAGTTCCTCTTACAAATTTAGTAGATTGCAGTATTTTTTCAGAATTCGAATTTCTTTTGTATCCACCTAACTCCAATTATATGCCTCATTGTTCACTAGAGCCTGCCTCTTGGGTTTCTCTAATCCTGCCGCATTTCTCTGCTTAATTAAATTAAATAATTAATTGGAATTAAATGCCAAATAAATATTTATTTTTAGGTCGGTAGATATCAATTGTTTCCGTATTATCTCAGTTTCTATTTTCAATAATTATTTTTAGAGTAAACAAGGTATTGAGCGGAAATTTTGACTTTAATCTCGCTATTCAATGTAAAGAGTGAATTTGATTATCAATAACAATGTGGCTCTATAACAATTCAGATGGCTACTAACCTAAGATATCTAAAATTCTCACAAGAGAGAAAATGGATCAGTTTATATTGGATGTATATGATGAAGACTACTTAATTATCAAAGTAAGGTCACTACTGCCATCAATAAAGTCAGCATGTTCTTAAATTGTTAATATTATTTGTCGGTAGACCTGATGATGGGTATTGCAGGAGCACGTCCGCGGGAGTCCTCAATGAACTGCTGATTGGTCGCCTTATTTGTAATAATAGGTTTTATCTGTCCTTTGTTATCAGGTTTTGTTTTGAAATATGTAATAGCTTTTGGGTTAATTGGAAAAAGCCCACAATGCCCTAAATCCATTCTTTAATGTATTTCCCTTCTAAGTTGACTCAAGAACTTTGTTTAAAGAGCGATAAAAATTATCTCTCTTTAAACGTTTTCCGAAGTCTTGAATCCTTCAATTATAGGCTTCTTTTTTCCACACTACCTTAAGAGAATGAAACATGGCTACATCCACAGGTAGCAGGAAATGGGTTGAGTTGGGGTATAAGGTATAATGCAATGAGTACGATATTTTTTTCACTACAGAACTCACTAAGTGGGAAACATGACCAACTATGAAAACTATTATAGGGAACTCAAAATTATTTTCTAGTAACCAAGGATAAAATACAATTGAGAAGTATTCAAGAAACGTCTACTGGTCATCCAATCGTTTTCTGATTCCTCAATGGCCCAAGAAGGAGGCATAGATTTAGACAAAAGACAAAAATGTAGTAAAGTTTTCTTTTTCATCGTAGTTAACAATGTTGTGAACGTTTTTCTGGCCCCTCCTATTAAGAACCTTATTGCCCGCAGGATTCAAATAGAAAGCGGTTTGGTCACAATTGATTACTCAATTTCCGTGGATTAAAGCTATTTCACATATGTTTTTTCTTTGAGATATTCCTCTATTTCGCAAAACCAATTTTGAATATTATTTTTTGGGACTGCAGCTCTTGTTCTCGTTAAATTCTGAGGCACACTCTCAGGTAATATAGGTTGTCGCTTCAGGAATGCTCGATACCAATCGCACCTAGATTTTGTCCCAAATTTGATGTTCAATAACTTTTAAACCAGCCTATCGATTTTGATATTTTTTTTTTGTTTGAAAGGACGATTCTTGCGGAAAGGACTATTTTGTAATTGGCTTTCCATAAAAAATGGATATTTTAATATGTACAGCCTTTAAAAACCATTTATGATTTTGACATGAAATTTGATTGTCGCTGTGGAGTGAAATTTTATTTGTATTGAATTCTTAGGTTGGTCACGGTGTTTACCATTCTTTTGTCAATATTCTCTTTTTTGAATCACCTCTCTAGCCCCTTCAGCAACGAAGATGCGACATTTTAGATGAAACGGTGTTATTAAGTTTGATATTGAACAAGGAGGCTGTGGAGCTGAAAATGTCTAAAAAGTTCATTGTTGAAGAAATGTTTAGCGTTTTCGATTACGGACGCTGAAATAATAAAATTGTTACTTACAAGTACAAAGAACATCAAAAAGAAATAACAAATAAAGAATTATTCGACATTTTAGTAAAACGACTGTAATTATTAATAATTAAAACAATAAACTTAAAAAATAACTGAACAACAAACTTACTAATAACGAGTATTTCCTCCTCTGGCTGCTATAACAGCTTCCATACGCCTAGGCATGCTTTCAATCAAATCTGTGATAATGATTTGAGGGATATTGTCCCATTCTTCTGTAAGAGCAATCCTCAATTCATTCAGATTCTCTGCGTTGCGTCTACTAACACGTTGTCCCAATTCATTCCATAAATGCTCAATGGGATTCATATCAGGGCTTTCAGCGGGCCACGGCATACAATTAATTCCGACATCGTTTAAAAATTGTGTTATCATCACTGCTGTATGCGGTCGTGCAATATCTTGCATTAAGAGGAATTCTTCGCCAATGTAAGATGCCCACATGTTCATTCAAGATGTATCACTCTATGTATCTAACTGCATTTAGAGATTGCCGTGGTGGAAACACAAATAATTCTGTACGGGCATCGCTGGTAATTCCACCCCATACCATTAGTGAACCACCGCCAAAACTCTCCCTTTCACTGAACATACCATCCTCGTATCTTTCCCCGCGCCTTCTCCAAACCCTCCGACGTCCGTCTACTGATCTCAACATGAATCTTGATTCGTCAGTGAATAAAACTTGAGACCATTGCAACTCATTCCAAACAAGATGAAATCGAGCAAAATCCAAACGAGCTACTCGATGTCGTCGAAGTACTCGCATTCTAATAGCAGGTCTTCTTGCGATAAAACCGAGACTCCTGAATCTCCGACAAATTGTTCGATCTGACACAACTGTTCCTCGTCCGTTTCTTAAATTTCGGTTTGTGATCACAGCTGTTTGATAGGGATTCCCCGATATTTGCAGACCAATAAATCGGTCGTCAATATTTTGCATAATCCTGGAACTACCCGAACCTGGACGTCTGGTGTATTGGCCCGTTTCTCGGTAGCGCTGGATCGCTCTTCGGACAGTTGTTTCTGGTAGACCAACAATACGAGCTGCATATCTTTGACTCCTTCCATCTTCTACCAAAGCCACAACTCTAGCTACTTGAATTGGACTAATTTACACTGGCATTTTCTTTTAGAACGTTAACTAAATTTTTTTTTCACGAGAATTTCAACTGAATCTTTTGACGTGTCAATGTTAACCGTTACCATAGCCTCCTTGTTAAATATCAAACACCGTTTCATCTAAAATGTCGCATCTTCGTTGCTGAAGGGGCTATAGAGGCGATTCAAAAAAGAGAATATTGAAAAAAGAATGGTAAACACGGTGACCAACCTAAGAATTCAATACAAATAAAATTTCACTCCACAGCGACATACAAATTTCGTGTCAAAATCATAATCGGTTTTTAAAGGCTGTACATATTAAAAAATACATTTTTTATGGAAAGCCAATTATAAAATAGTCATCCGCAAGAATCGGCCTTTCAAACAAAAAAAATATCAAAATCGATAGGCTAGTTTAAAAGTTATTGAACATCAAATTTGGGACAAAATCTAGGTGCGCCACTTTTTATGTTCGATAATTTATGTTTAAATTTTTCAGTAGCATTTGCACGCTACCTGGCAAATGGTCCTTAGCGACCGGAAATCCAATTTCGCCTCAATACATAATCCAGTTCATTACGTTTTTCTCTTTGGTATCATGTAGTACCGTAGATGGGCCCACATTTCTACTTATTGGAGTTTTTCCACGACATTTATCGGATAGAGATATACTTTAAATTGATTGGCAGCAGCTCTGAAGCTCATCCCGTGCCTTTTGACGGCGTTAGTCGTTAGTCGTTAGTCGTAGACCCCTGACGAGTAGTTTTTAACTCGTCAGGGGTCACATTAAGCCCGGTACCAGTTATAGTGCAGTAGTGTTCGCCACCCGGTAAATTTAGACAAATTTAGGTTAATTTTCAATGTTTTACTTTTGATACTTAAGATAACGTCTTAGATGTTAGTGCATAGTCGTATATTAGTATAAATCAGGTCAAGTATAAACAATGTCCGACGAATCACTAGACGACTGATATTCAACTAATATTTTACTTGCGTAAAGTTGGCGGCACTGTATACATATTACCAACATCATAAACTATATTTGGAATTCTCAGATTGTATAACTTAACAATTTTCGTAGACGAGTACGTTAATATTTCATTATAAATCACAATCATGACGAATACTGACCAGTGACTGTCATTGGGTATTTTACCTTAGATATATAGTGTTAATTTAAACTATCTCTTATAAACAAAAACGAAGAACTAATAACAAAAATTATAGTGCTATGTAGATAAGGAGTAGATATGGTATGCGTTAGCAGCTGAAATAATTTTAATAATTTCAGGGAGTAGTATGTATTTAATCGTCGAGGCATAAACATTACAATACGAAACGGAGATCTGTATTTACTGTACCGTATCCTGAATATGTATTTATAGGCTTGTTAAAAAACCAGAACTATCATACCCATTTATACTGCGAATTCATATGAAGAGGAAACAATAACATTTTTCCTACAAAATATGCCCGGTAACAATTATTGCGGATTAAGGGAAAATATTATCCAGAAGTTTTATCTCATCAGCGGGGACGCGTTCCGCAATTAACCCTGAATAGATGAACAACACAACGCCATCAAACAAATTTCAAGTGCTAACAAACACTGGTGATTAAACAAACCTAATTGACTTAATAGCGACTAAATTGAGGTTGGCGGAATTATTTACCAAAACCATTGAAATCCGTAGCTAAATATGAGAGTTCAATTAAACACAGAAAACGTGATCGTTTGTGCTAGTAATATTTTAATAAACGGGGCGTGCGTATGAATATATAGAGGTTCACATATAGGACCCAAAGAAATTATAGTATATTATAATTATTGCCAGAAAATGTGTCATAATTTATTTCAGATATTTGGTTCATTCATCCAGAATTAAGAATTGACTACCTAAGTTTCGGCCTCAATCCTTTTAACTTTTGTTAATAAAAATAAGACCTACTCATAAAGTTGCGTTTATTCTCTAAACTTTACAAGAAAATATTCTCCATTCGGTGCTGAATTTGTTGATTATTTTTAACTCATATTTTCTTTCTTACATAATATTATTCCTTACTTAATATTATTTCTTACATAATTATTACATAATATACCTAATAATTCCAAAACATGAATTAGCTACTTTTATTTCATTTGTGATAAAATTTTGTAAATATAAATCATTACACGCCTAATATTTATACTCGTATGACAGAATCCGCGGTTAGTCTAGGTTTAAGAAAATCAATTAAGCTTGGAAATCTTTTTATGTAAACATTCCTTTTCAATGACAATGTTGTTCTTGTCTTTGAGTAAAAACTCCACAGTGTGGAACTCTGCATGGTATACTCCGGATTTTTGTTCGACATAGGCTAGTAGAACTGCCTCAGTGACAACAGTTAGTCTCTTTTGATTATTTCAATCGTCAAGTGAACAATACCGCTTTATCATATTTATCTTTGGATTTTACGTTGAATAATGATTGAATCGCGATTTTTGTTGAATCTTCTATATCATCTTCGATATTAACGCTGGAAGCAGAAGATTCGGACATTTTTTTTTATAACATTACTGACACAATAATGTTAAAGAAAACCTAGTAAACAAACTCAATTCTATATCAACATTCCCTGTGGATTCTTGATTCACTTTTTCGAAATTCACAATTTTCCATAAAAAATGTGTTGCAGTTATTTAAGCTATTTTTGAAACACTTAAAAAAGTCATTTGTGCAATTCGTAGGAAAAGTGTTTTTTCCGTATACTTGCGCCACTTTTCCCAACTTATTGCCGAAATTGCCCGTTGGGGCAGAGATATTCATGAGCACTCATTCCTAAATATTCTCGTCTGATTTCTGTTTTGTTTTTGAGAAATATGTCAATATTATCATACCAATTCCGAGTAGTACATTACTTGTTTTTTGTTGCACCATGTAATAAATTAGATGGAAGTTTTTCACATCTCTGTTCTTTTCTTGCAGTAACGTTTGCAGCTTCTGCCAGTTCTTGCAGCATTACGCAAAGTTTTCTTTGTCAATTTCCCACTCGGAGTAGTTTCCACAAACACCAAAACACTTTCACTTCGCTCGACGCGCGTTTCGCCAACCAAGTTGGCATCATCCGGAGACGATTAAAAACTAATCTTATACTAAAAATCTACCTCTATTAGTTGCTAAGCAACGCATAAAGCGGGCTATACGGTGTAGGTCCCTTGTCGCTATTCATACTACTTTTACATTTTACAATTTCTATGCTCTCAAATACATCCAATTGTCTATTATTGGTCACATTTCTGACTAATCTTAAATTACTAATATCTATTCTATGATTGTTGTCAAAAGCATGTTGTGAAACACTAGACTTATCTGTTCTTCCATATTTTAGATGAGCCATATGTTCTTTAAATCTGGTGTTAATTGATCGTCTCGTTTGTCCAACATATTTTCGATCACAATCATTACAACTAATTTCGTAAATCCCAGACCTTTCATTTGGAACAATTTTATCCTTTGGATTGTCTAAAAGTTGTAATTTATTACATGATGAATGAATCGCTGTTATACCCACGTTTTTGAAAACCTTACTCAAACCACGAGTAAACCGGGGTTCGCAATCTTAGCGTCAAACACGGAAAAAATGTCATCCACATACCTTAGCCAAATCCTAGGAAAATACTCGAATTCTTCTTTTGCTTCAGTTTCGAAATCGACTCATGAAGACATCAGCAATGAAAGGCGATAAACAGTTACCCATTGCGGTTCCTTCATGTTGTTCATAGAACTTGTCATTGAAACGGAACCAATTTTGTTTCATACAAAGTTTTGTAAGGTTTATATATTCTTCTATTAATTCTTTTCTATAGTTATTTAATTCGAGTAAATCCTCAAGATAGTCCAAGGTCTGTGGAATTGGTACACTCGGAAATAATGAACAAACATCAAAGGAAATCAAAATTTCACCCTCTTGCAATTAAATATTCTTGACCTTATCAATAAAATCATTCGAATTTTTAACTGAAAAAGTAGGCTGTGCAATGGGCAAACTTTCAAATTCCTTAGTCAACCATTTTGATAAGTGGTAAGTCGGAGATCCAATAGACGATACTATTGGACGCACCGACTTCCCTGGCTTATGAATTTTTGGTAGACAATACAATCTAGGTACAGTAGGGTTAGATACACGTAACCTATTCTTAACAGGTGGAGTAATAAGGTCGTTACATGATTTGAGGACATTTTTTATTTCACTGGTCATTCTTGGTAAAGGGTTTCTATTAAGTTCTTTATAAGGACCATTACTAATTAGGTTGTTTACCCGTTCATAATAGTCCTCTTTATCTAAAATAACAACCTTATTACCTTTATCTGCTTTTAAATAAAAACAATCTTTCTCGCGCAATCTTTTGATAATCTTTCTAGGATTCTTTGAGCATGACTTTCTATTGTCTACGTTATTCATTATATTTTGAGAAATTTGGTTCGTGCAAGCCACTCTGACGAGACCCTTAGATGAATCAGACAGATATTGAATTGAACTTTCAATCCCTGCCACGACATCATCTAAAATCTCATCAGAATGGACTACAGCAAATTTTAAACCCTTGTTTAGAAGGTCAAGTTCATCTTTATCAAAAGAGTGTGACGAGTGATTTTCCACAATGTTAACGATCTTCCGAGGAACATTTTTTGGTACATTAGTAGTCAATTTTTTAAATTTTTTATTTTGTGAAGACATTTTTTTGATAAATTTCGCGTTGATTGATAGAAACATATTCCTCTGAAATTCGCACCATTGTTCATATTCTAAATTATTTAGCTTAAAAGTAAGCTTCTTGTAAAGATCATATGCTTGTATTTCAAGCATACTCCGTTTACTGTACATATAATTGATTTCTAGGTCCAACCATTTTTGTTTTGCAAATAAAGCAACCTTATTTGATATATTCGAACAATTTGGAATTTTAACTTGAATGAAACTCGGAAAAACAGAATTATGTTTACATGATTTTAGAAACCAAATATCAGAACCTATTAACCTAATTTTAGTACTGTACTTACGATAGAGGTTCAGTTCCGCTATCAACATAAAATGGCAAGTTTTAATTTTCTTGTCCATCATTTACTAAGTTTCCCTCTCAGTAATGAGAGGTTTGAAAAAGAAAAAGTATTAATTAAAGATATAGCTGTGAGTAATGATTATCCTAGAGATATAGTTGAAAAACTAATTAGGAAGCGTACATTTAAGGACACACTTCGTAATTCTACGACCTTTCAAAAGGATATAGAGACTCCAAAATATGTATCCATCCCTTACGAACCCCGGTTTACTCGTGGTTTGAGTAAGGTTTTCAAAAACGTGGGTATAACAGCGATTCATTCATCAAGTAATAAATTACAACAACTTTTAGACAATCCAAAGGATAAAATTGTTCCAATTGAAAGGTCTGGGTTTTACGAAATTAGTTGTAATAATTGTGATCGAAAATATGTTGGACAAACGAGACGATCAATTAACACCAGATTTAAAGAACATATGGCTCATCTAAAATATGGAAGAACAGATAAGTCTAGTGTTGCACAACATGCTTTTGACAACAATCATAGAATAGATGTTAGGAATTTAAGATTAGTCAGAAATGTGACCAATAATAGACAATTGGATGCATTTGAGAGCATAGAAATTGTAAAATGTAAAAGTAGTATGAATAGCGACAAGGGACCTATACCGTATAGCCCGCTTTACGCGTTGCTTAGCAACTAATCATTGAGGCGTGACTAATGATTTCACCACAAATAGTATAAATAGGGTAGATTTTTAGTTTAAGATTAGTTTTTAATCGTCTCCGGATGATGCCAACTTGGTTGGCGAAACGCGCGTCGAGCGAAGTAAAAGTGTTTTGGTGTTTGTGGAAACTACTCCGAGTGTTATAGTTACATCAAAGGTTCCAGCCCTATCCAGTTGTCAATATCCATTTAGTCGACGTTTTCAGGACCGGATCTATTAATTTGACGCCCCTAAACAAACGTATATTTTCCGCCCCGTTTCCCTCTCCCCCACCCTGATGATATATTTAAATTAAATTGTTTAAAAAATATACGATCAACAAGTAGTTTTTTGAGAGTAAAATCAATATTGTAATGTCAAAAATTACGTTTTTAAATAAATTTTTAATTTTTTTGAAATCTGTTGGTTTATTGTTTTTGCATACTGAGGCCGGCCCTTAGGTACGTGGCGCCAGTGTGGTGCAGCGTTCGTGGCCGAATATAAGGAAACTAAAGGTATTAGAAAACAAGTACCTACGCCTCATCACGGACTCCAATCAACTCCACCAGAAACTTAAACGACTTTTAGTACCAATAGCCCGACAGTACCAATAGCGGACTACATCAGAAACATTTCACAGAAATTCTACGAATTTAAACTGAATGATGGTCCGCTAACAAACATTACATGCATTAGGGAACACATCTTTTAGATTAAAACATAAATTAATATATCAAAATCTATACCCATATTCGATCAAGCAATTGAGACATTTTTCCGTTTTTAACCATAATTTTAAACTTTTTAGAGCTCTCTTACACTATTTCAACTTGATCAATTTACCCTTTCTGTTTGTTTATTTGTATTTTAATCACATTTGTTTCCAAATTCTACAAAATTCACCACCTGGATTTACGGGGGTTTTTCATTTGGCATTTTTACCAAACACAAATTAAAATTAAATTGTCTCGAATTCCTTTTTATTTTCAACTTTTTCGAAGACCATTCATTGGTCAACTGAAAAACCTAATGACAGATAATACGCCCCTTGGCGTAAGGAGTTGTCAATTTATTCCGCTTTTAATTTCCGTTTAACGTCACGGAGTCACCCCGGTGCCCAGCCTTTCAATTGTCACGACGCTTACTGCGCGTGGATGTCTGTCTGGTCCCGGGCATGACATTATCCTTAGACGTACTTGCACTTGTACTATTTAATTTAAAATAAAATCCTTTGAATTGAATTGAATTGTTTATTGTTTAGTCATGGCCTCAGTCATGGCACATCTTTCTTTTAATTCTTTAATTATTAATAAATACGTCCTCATATTCTTGTTATTTCGAGGGTATACAATTTATCTTTGTTAGCAATTTTTGTATGTGTGACATTTCTTTTTTCAGACAGATATGTATGAAGTAAATGTACAAGCATAGAGAATAAATACATACATTCTGAAATTGGGAAAATAGAATTGTCGTGGAAAAAGGAAAGGCCATTGTTCGCCCTTTCAGTTATTAATTAGATAGAATTGGCGAAACCAATACCGTTTACCAACACCTACATGAAAAGTCATTTAACGCTTTAATAATAAACTACTCAATCTGCTCATTTGGCTTCCATTGGGTATACATAAATTAATTAATTTATTGGCAGAGTGTTACAACGTTTACAAATATCCTTTAGCAGAAAACTGTGGGTTTTTTAATTTAGTTGCTCTACTGCGATTTTTGAAAATGCTATGAGGTTACACCACATATAATATTCGTTCACATAAATTGAGTTGCATCTACATAGATAGATAGTCATTATTTTACTATAATTTTTACTAAAATATCTAGTGCGGTTAAGGATTTTCTAAAAGAACGAGTGGATTCATAACAGCTTCTTCAGTTATGTCTGTCATGTAATTCCTCAAGGCAGTCATAGGGCCTTTTGCTGTTTGAGTAGCTCCGGTATGGGTCATGATACTAAGAGTACAAGATATGATCACTTGGGAAACGCGTTTTAAACAAACTTGCGCATGACGTCACCCCGTGACAAAAATGTATGGCGATATATTAAGACGAAAGCTTTTAACATGGTTTTATTATAAAGTTTCGTTCGACTCGATATAACTATTTTGGACATTGTTTAAGTATATCTTTACGAACTTGAGAAACATTTTATATTTTAATTTTTCTCAGTTATTAAAGCACTTTCATTAGGTTTATTTTTTGTAAAGCATTTACTTTTAGCATAATATATTATCATGAATTAAAAATAATCTCCCAAGTTATTAAATGCCCTGTATAGGTAGGTACAAAAAAGAACAAGACAACCCAACCAACATGATATTCCCGCTCATTAAAGGACCTGTACCCCGAACACTGGCAAATAGCTGGTGTCGGAGAGCTGGGAGCTGCCGTTAAAGGTCTACTACGGCACGAACTGGAATGAATGACTATCCACGTCTATAATCCTTGAACTGGAATAGCACTTAGTAGAAGGATTGTTTGTAAATAACCTGTACATTAATTAGTAATTACGGCATTAGACCTTTACTTTTCTATAACTGCACGGGGTCTTTACAGTTAAAGCAAGTGAACGGGTAAATACATATATAAAAATACATATATAAAAATTACTAAATATACATTATAAATATACATTAGTTTTATTTTATATAATTAATTATCAAAACCGTCACAAAATAACTAATAATATTCACATTTCCTTTAAACATACGCGCCAATTTAGCTTCGGTTATTTTTAATTTTCTTCCCATGTCGTGTTGCTGTTCTGATTTTGCAGATGTCGGATGTTGTTTGTTTGGTTTTTGGATTTTTTAGTGTTAAATTTATATTGCTGATTAAATTCCTACAATAATTATTTTTCGAACATAGTGCAGTTTTTTTACTATTTAGAGCAATTTAGCATGTACATACAACCGTACGAAAGATAAGTTTAGACATAACCCTATAATCTAAGTTTTATTTGGCATCTTTAGCCTTTAGCTAAGATTTTCGTTTATAACGTATATATTTCATACTCTTAATTATTTATTAATATAATTATGTCATCCATAATTAAAGAAAAAAGTAAAAGGCAAGGACATGAAGGTACAGCATTATCTTTCAACTTCCACTTATTTTTGGGTAATTGCAATAATTTTTCTTTAACATGAAAATCATAATCAGAAAAATGCAACATACACTGCGCAACTTATTTAACGCACAACCAAAAAGTTAACTCAAATTTGACGTTATGTATTTTCGACAATTTTTGTTCGTTTTGGTCGATTTTTTTTCAAATTGTAGGTTTTTCTCTTAGGAATATCACTGTCTTAGTTGTTTTGGTAAAACGAATGATTTTGATATTATACCAGGTGCTATAAAAATGTTATGTTTTTTTCCGAAATTTCAAAACGTCCTGTGGGCTATACAAGGTATTGCAAGTTATTGCAATTATAGCCAATTTAAAGCCTCATGTTTTTCTACATTTTCTTTTTTTATTCATTTGTTTATCTCTGTTACTTCATGAAATACACCGTTTTGAAAGACCATATGCTTTTATTCACATGAAATGCATTTATCGGACAACTCAAACAGCTAGCAAGCTATGGAAATCGAAGATTACACGTCATAAACTGACAACTGTGTCATTAGTTTTTTGTTAACTGTCCAGCAATAATTAGTAAATAATGGAACGCCAAACCAGAAATTTAACTAGTGATGAATGTGTTGAGGCAGCTACATTACATGGTGAAGGGTGGAGTTACAACCGCATAGCTGGAAGGTTGGGAGTGTCTCACACAACTATAGCAAGAGCAATTCAAAGGTACGCGGAAACAGGAGAACATTCCAGACGGGCCGGTCAAGGTAGATCTCGTGTTACCTATGCTATCCAGGATCGCTTTTTAAGAGTAAATGCTGTAAGACAACGATTTATAACTGCAACACATTTAAGAGCACAACTTCAAGACGCAGGTGGTCCACTCATATGCGTTCAAACTGTACGCCGACGACTGAGGGAGGCAAATTTAAGACCCAGGATTGCTGCTCAAGGACCCGCATTAACAGTAGATCATCGATGAGCCAGATTGAATTTTGCCAATGAGCATGTTAATTGGATGGAAGCAGATTGGGAACGTATTCTTTGGACTGATGAGTCAAGGTTCAGTTTGTATAATTGTGACAGACGTAATCGCGTCTACCGAAGACCCGATGAGCGATACAGTCAATGCAATTTTTTGCACACAACTTTATATGGAGGTGGATCCGTCATGGTGTGGGGCGGAATATCTTTGGAATATCTTTGACTGGGCGAACGGACTTGGTAACTGTAAATGGAAATCTCAATTATGACAGATACATCACAGACATTCTTGAAGCACATGTTTTGCCTTATGCCCCCTATATAGGACCCATTTTTTTACTTATGCAAGACAATGCGCGTCCCCACACGAGTCTTATCGTGAGAAATTATCTTGAAGAAGTAGGAATTGATCACATAGACTGGCCAGCCCGTAGCCCCGACCTTAACCCTATTGAACATGTTTGGGATTTTATCGGTCGGCGGTTACGAAGTGAAGGACGACAACCCCAAAATTTAAAAGAATTGGAAGGACGCCTAGTCGAATTATGAAATGGCCTAGATCAGAACCTTAATCAGAACTTTGGTTTTAAGTATGAACCAATGATGTCGGGAGGTCATTCGCGGAAGGGGTGGAAACACCAGATACTAATTCTCTATTTACTTTTGTTTTGTTTCTTGTTATTCGTTGTTTTATTGATTAAAGCAATCCATTTTTCTAGGTATGTTTTTTGAGTTTTTGTGCTTTTAAGACCTTTTTCTCTTCTAAAACACCTTGCATCTCTCAATAAATTATAAGATATCAAGGAAAACAGAACGCAAAATGAGGCATTGAACCAGTATAATGAGTAATAAATAATGAGCACTTGACAAAAAAGAAAGTTAATAAATTTAATAAAAATCACGTCAACTCAAAAATTGGATATTTTATGAAGTAACAGAGATAAACAAATGAATAAAAAAAGAAAATGTAGAAAAAATATGAGGCTTTAAATTGGCTATAATTGCAATAACTTGCAATACCTTGTATAGCCCACAGGACGTTTTGAAATTTCGAAAAAAAACCTAACATTTTTATAGCACCTGGTATAATATCAAAATCATTCGTTTTACCAAAACAACTAAAACAGTGATATTCCTAAGAAAAAAACCTACAATTTGAAAAAAAATCGACCAAAACGAACAAAAATTGTCGAAAATACATAACGTCAAATTTTAGTTAACTTTTTGGTTGTGCGTTAAATAAGTTGCGCAGTGTATTCTAGCATTTTTAATATTAAAAATTGCACCCATAATTTACAAATCTCTGCTGCGGTTGGAAACTAAAGTATCAATTTATGTACTGGAAGAATTTTTACTTTTTTTATTATTGTTACTGGTACAACCCTTCATTGCACAGTAAACCATTTTTTATCACAATCACAAATGTCCAAAATAATTAAAATAACGTATTTAAACTTATAAAATAATGTATTTAAACTTTAAAATTATGTATTTTAAAGATGTGTCAAATTTGAATATTTAAAATTTGTCACGGAATGACGTCAGCAGAGGGAGAAAGGTAGGGGATCGCATGCGCGTTAGCATATCTTGTAGTCTTAGTATCATGGGTATAGGTATATCGTCATAGGAAAAGCTTCTTGGTAGGTTCGTACCGACTAGCGGCCTTCGCCATTTTTATTATTGAAGTTTGCTACAAAATTATTTTCAGTGGCTTGATATTCTGATATTCATAGGCAACCTATAAATAAAGGGAACCTATAGAACCACATGTCTGGAACCGAATACGGTGTTAAATATACAATTTTATCTATAAATATTGTGATTTTCACTCGCAAACCTAAATCCTAACATCAGAAGAGGTGATTTATTTAGTGCTGTTTTGTGAGTGCTTGTGCGTCTCTGATATCATGTGGAGGTACAAAAGAAGGAAATATTCATCCACGTACTCTACTTTCACAACTACATCAACAGACTCGGATTCATCGAGGGACACTCGCGGGAACCATAGACACAACAAGGAAAAGTATAAAAAATAAGACAAAATCAGAAATAAATAAAAGTACCAACCTAGCAGGAGTAAGTGATACAATTTTATTAAGTTCATATCCTGTGGCCCCACAGCAGTTGATAATACCGGAATTTAACCCACTAAAAGACGATATTTTACACTTGATTGAGATTATGGAACACAATGCGAGTCAGTATTTATGGTTGGAATGAAAATAATATGATATTTCAAACTACAAGCAAATTGAACGGGACCAAATTTGGTACCATAGTTTAATGTCGACCGATGTCAATTGGTTTCATGATACGTGGAAAGATTGGCGAGAAAAATTGATTGAAACATTTCGAAGTAGACGTGACATTTATTCTCTCTTTCAGGATTTAATGAACCACAAACTTAATACGGCGCAGTCTCTTTACAGATTTTTGTTTTTCAATTTAGCTAAAATAGATACATTAAGATTAAAGATTTCTGAAATTGACAAAATTTCTATAGGGTAAGGCGAAATTGGCGAACAATATATTAAAGCTGCACTAATCATCGGTCGCAATTATACGGAAAATAAACATTTTTTTTACCAACGAGCAGCCGATAACTTTACATTAACGAATCTCCAAACAAATGGAAGCGCTTCTACTTGCAGTTTTGATATATGCCATGGAGAAATATCTACTTCTCATAAAAACAAATTATATACCCTAGTTTGATTATAGCCTGTAAGTCCGTATCAATGAATAAATTAGGGAAAGCACAAGACCAAGACGACCAGATATGTGAAATTAAATAAATGCTTCTTTCTGGAGAATATGACCGCAACAGGCTAAAAGCAGACATTCACGTGACGAGATCAAGAGTGTCATTGTCTGGAGCACATGAAACCCTTTGAATATATAAAAAGCAATATAAAAGGGTTCCGGGAAAAATTTGTCAGCAAAGTCAGATGTTCAGCGACTCAAAAAACATTAAGGGTGAGAAAATTACAACTATGGCAAAACTTTCCCCTAGTTTTCCTAATATGCTTAGCCTACAGACATTAATTTTTTTAAGTTTAAATGTCACAATGTAGATATCCTGATAGCCATTGATTTTTTCAATATTATTCAGTTATTACTGTGTCAACATTATTTTCTATAGATATAAATATAGTATCCCATAGATACATATATAATGTCAACTATTTCCTTTAGATATAAAGTAAGATTTTCCTACAATTATAACTTAGTATACGGCGTACAATATGTATTATCGTTATCAGCGCGTTATCATTTTTTAGTGGGTGGCTCGCTAGTAGCCATATTTCCCACAAGAAACAAAAATAATATGTACAAAACAGCTAAGTAGCCGTGAAAAATAAACTTTAAAACGGAAAAATAAAATAAATATACTTGCAATTGAAATACAGTCATATTTATTGTGTAAGTAGGTACCTACCTAACCTACCAAATCGTCAACACTCAACGCCGATTTACTTTGACTCAATGCTTTGACAAAGATCAGAGCTTGTTTGTTAATATGTACCTACATAACTAAACCGAGACTAAATGCAACACATTTTTAAAAATAATTACAAATTCAATACATACCTACCTACCAGCTTCTCATCGCAAAGCGATTTCCAATACACACACTTTTTACAGCCAATCAAAATTAGAAACTGACCTTGAGGTATTTTACCGTCATTGTAAATTTTCATTTCATTCGTGGCTAGGTAGGTACACGGTTTTAATTTTATAAACAGTCTATAGAAATTTTAATTTTGCCCACTGATGTAAATTATTAATTTGTGATATAGGATGGTAAGTACCTACATCGAAATGAAGTCAATGAACAATAGGTACCTATTTATGTAATAAACCAGAGAGCGTTTCGAATTTTCGTAAATCCCAATAAAACGCCTAACTTATATCATTGTATTTATAACCTAGCGGCCTGAAGCACGGGGATATTTTTTGGATAACATTATTTGAGAAATGTCTTAAGTGGAGGAGGCACCTATTAGTACCTACCTCAATACACTTCAGTACCTACTTCGAGCAGCCCATAAATCAACTTTTTTTGTTAAAGTCGGCTCTGCTCTAACCTCCACTATAAATTTTTACCTTCAAATACTATTTTCTTTACATTTTTTAACATGTCTATCCTATCTTGTAAATAAAGCGAGGTCTGGTGGAAATCTGCGTTTTCAGGTTTCATACGAAACGAACAAAAATTTTTGCTAACCGCCATACTTTTCTAACTTATTTTTGCCATAATTTTACTAACCGCCATTTTTTTATTTCGACTCTCGTAGCGGTGTATACCTACATAAGTAGGTATATAAATAATATATAGGTAGGTAGGTAAACAATTATAATACATAGGTAGGTAGGTACATTATAATACATTATAATACAATTATAATATATAGGTAGGTAGGTAGGTAAACAATTTAAAAAACCGGACTTAAAATTTACATACCAACACTAGGAGGTACTTAGGTACCTCTCAAAATACATAAATACCTAAGTATCTGTAGTGAAAATAAATAATGAGTTTATTTTTAGTTACAGGACTTTTTTGTTTCGTCAGAGGTACCACCTACCTACACCGCTAAGATAATAAAAATAACCGTATTATATTGTATCACAATAACATTTAAACAGCACTATTATATATATATACGCGAATATCTCAACCAACGCCGATGTCCGTTGCAGATTATAGAAATGAGCGCAATACCCGCAAACCCGCCACTGTAAGAGATCCGAACGTTTCGAGAGTCCATAAGGACTGTCAAACTAACATAGACGGCGCGTCATTCCAATAAGTTAAAAAGAGATACATTGCTCGATTATCCAGTATTCCGTCTACGGTAGAGCGGCGTTGCCGCTTTTAACTATAAAAATAAATGTAATAAATGTTTAGGGAATTTCCATAATTTAAAGTAGACGAAAATAAATGTAAAAAGGCTAACATCTTGGGCTATAATATATTATTGTATTCACAATAATTCTTTTGTGACATTCATAAATAATATACATAATTTTTATATAGTATTGTGGAATATGATAGTTTAATTGAGTATTGAGAAATTTGAGAATTACATGTGGCAACTGCGCGGTATCTTATATGCAGTCAGTTAACTACACATACATATTGAATGAACAATAGGTACATAGTCTTCCGGATTTAAGATATCATTGAGAAAAAACAGAAACATAACAAACTAAAAGCACGCTTTCAACTAAAATCCAAACTCAACATTACACTTTCACGTTAACCATGTTAGCATTATATTGGGAGATGGGTAACACTATTTTAATCCCGGTGATATTTACTTCGTTAGCGAAAAGCGCGTCAAGTTCAGTGTTGCAAGTCGATGTTAGTGAAAATATGTATTTGCTCTTCGTTTCACGCCAAAGGTTCCAGGATCCTCTTCAAGATCTCGCAAGATAATAATAATTATCACTTATACGAAATATATATCTTTGGTTATACCTATGCCTGCAGCCTTCGTTAAAATATCCCGTAAAATAAGTCCCATCTGTAACGAGCAGGAATCGTGAATTTTTCAAATAAATGCGGGATATATAGGTAGTTTTGTTTATCACTCGAATTTATTGTATGGAGACTGAAATAGAATGGCTGGTGGCATTATTTATATGCCAGAAACACGACAGTTAAAGTCACGTTACCTTTTTCGCTTCTTATCAGAAAGCAGTAAATGTTTTCATGCAAAAATTGAAGATAGAATTTTGTCGAGGCTTTTTTTCATTGTAGCTATCATTGCCGTATACAAGTTTCCCCCTAGATAGCTGCCATTATATAATGCTATATAATGAGGAGAAATATAATTCAAATTTCGTACTATAGATTTTTCGTGTGAATAGGACGGGAGCGAAAAATAATCGGACTTTTATTTATTAACAAAATAATGTTCCATTTCTATCCAAGTTCCAAGTCTGTTTTTTTGTATTTTTTTAATTAACACGCTTATATTAGCTTGACCTGTATGTATGTATGAATGTATGTATGTATGTATCCATGCATGGATAGGTGCATGATGATCCTGGTGAGGACCAGGATCATCAAAAACTCGTTTATTTAAAAAAAATGACTTACAATGGCGCATTCGCCACGATATGGAATTTACTGACACAATTCACAAATTCACACTTTTTCCTAAGTAGTTTTGCTTATGAATGTATCTAATTTAAGTACAATAAGATAAGAATACTTCCACATTAATAGTCCATGTTTTACGATAACTCTGTACAGATAGCTATAACATAAATTTTATCACTAAAAATTAGTATGATACCAGAACTTATTGAAGGCCATTATTACCGCCGCTTATAATTTTATGAAAGAATGACAGAAACTACAATAATTATCAGCACTTTAAAGCTTTTTTAATGGCATAATAAATCGACACAACAGTCGTTAATGGTCTGATTCTACCCCGACAATACTGTGAGAAGTCTATACGCAAAATTCAGATAAAACCTGGCCGTGACGTTTTTGTTATCATTGCTGCTATATTGCTGGTATAGTTGGGGACGATAGTTTTGTAAGACACTGTGAAAATTAGCTTTAAGGACAATATAAATGAATTGATAATGTATAGCCGGTTTAAAACAAAAGTGGCCAACCATGCTGGAAAATAATGTGATATGTTTCAGATTGGGGTAATGAAATTAACTGGAATAAGTCACGCAATATGCCTTATGACGAACAAGGTTTAGGTTCCCTAATATTTGTAATCGGTTTTATCTTGATCCCACCGAATAACTGGATTACATTTATAGTTAAAATTATATCAAACATTATTTTGCACGTAGTATTATATACTTTAAAAGTAGATCAAAGACACAGATGTTTCATAACGAAGCACAAAACAACAGTGAAATCCTGAGGTCACAATATAATGATTTGCCAAGTATGACCTTAGTAAAATGTTGATAATAACCGAGATACAGTATGTCAAACGTGATATTTCTTTTCAAGTAATTTTCTATCACTTTCATTTTGTAAAACTTTGTAGAGGGCGCAATCAATGACAATTCTCGTGCGTTTAAAACGTCCTATCTTTTTGTGTCCAAGTAATATCAGCATTATTAATGAAGATATCGCTTTATCTATCAGTGTGAATGTTTTCGAGAAAATTGCAGATTTCGGTGTAATATCAATCGATCACCATTACATTTACAAAGAACTCTTTTCTTAGGAAGAAGGTAAAGTAATAAAAACTAAATGAAAAATATGTCACCTCGTAAATAACAAAACTAACTTATTTAAAATTATAAAGCTACATACAGGGTAGTTAAATTATTATTATCGTTTACATTAATATTTACTAAGGTCATATTTGGTTTGTTGTTATTTTGTGACGGCAGGTTTTACTGTTGATCTGTGTTCAATTCATTATGAAACACCCTGTATATGTATGAGTATTTCTACTAATTATTTTAACTGCCTCATCTAAAATTTAAAAACCCATTTACACATACGCACTCGTATTTCGCTTTGTCACTCGTTAATATTCCCGAATGGCATTGGTACGTTCGTCCCCACAGCGCCACCGTTTACATACTCACTGAGTGTTCAGTTCACTTAAGCAAAGCGATGGGACGACGCGGAGGTTGTGGCGGTAGCCGCTAAGTGTTGACAACCCTATTTTTTGCATACTCTACTCCCTTTTGCAACCTAAAATTAAAAAAAACACGTGAACGCCTTTAAGAACGCCTAAATTAAAACTAATCTGCAGCGACGCGACGGTCTGCTAGCCCTTATATACTCTTTTCAAGGTTTGTAGAAGCTTCCCGATTATTCCGTGCTATTCCTGGTTATATACAGGGTATATCGAAGGCACATACATGGCACATGTATTATAAATCCGGTCAGGGTGCGTAACTCCGTTATTTGAGATCCTATAGAGACCGTGCGCGTGTACATGTGGCGCGCTCTGTGGCAGAATACGTCCCTCTTATGAGTGGAGCGCGACTACGTGACAGCGCAAATATTTCAGATATACTAATATCAATTATTTTATTATATAAGTTCTCTTGTCAGCTCTTACCTGTAATACTGCTGCATAATTTGGAGTCCTCACTATATTACTTACCTTAATCAATTGGAATCAGCGTAAAATTTGCCACTATATTCTATTCAAACTTAACATAGACAGAAGCAATTATGTGTATGATGATAGACTTAATCTAATGGGAATGAACATTGACCATTGAGCTAAACTCTTTCTGTTTTTGATCTATAAAAAATATATTATTCTATTTTCTCTTAATAGTATCATTTAGGTTATACCTGTAGTTACAAAATATATTAAATAAATTAAATAAATTTCATTAATAGACAATACGATCAGAGAACGTAATATGTATATGTTACCACCAGCTTACCAACATAAATTATTATTACTGTCATTTTAATTTAAAATATCTAAGTACTTGTTAAATAAAAATTGGTTACGTATAAATTAAATCGAAATTTGTTAAATAATTTTCACTTTTTTTCCTCTGAAAGTGGCAAATAAAATCTGAAATAATATTTCTCCAATTTTGGTATTAGGAATTCTAAAAAAAATATCATCACTGATTACGTCAACTTTTAAGGGTATTTCTGAGTAAATCAATATATGTAAGGAATTTTTGTAATCTTGACAAAAATAATAATTTTTGATACTGGTGACTTCTTTTATAGTACAGTCACATAGGAGTTCATCTATTACAAAAATCCGAGTGAGCTCAAACTTTGCATAGATTTTTCTTTTATTATACTAATAATATGTCAAAATTCCACACTGATATCTTGTTTGCGTTTCAAGTTATTCAAGGTCAAATGTCACAGAAATTGTTCTTTCTCAAATATTTTGCTTTCTGTAAGTTCTATGCCTTTTTTGGTTATGTAAAAATGAATATTAAAAAAACCCTCCTCAAAAAATGTTATATAAGTACATGTTTCACTTAAAACCAAACCGTTTTCACAGTATAAGCCAGGAAAACAGTATAGCGATGCATCTGTTTCCACACCGCCTCAGAGGCAAGGCACGTGGGGAAATCATGTAAAAATGATTTCCCCAGTAGGCCTAATTTATGGTTTTGCTTGTTCTACAGCTCATCCTCATTCTCGAAATCTGTCCTCTCATCCACGTCCTCATCCTCTGTCATCTCCTCCAAATTCTCGTCCTTTCTCCCCTCCTCCATATTCTCGTCGTCCTCCCCAACATTTTCTTTTTCTTGTGTCAAGAGTTCAAAGATCAAGCTCTTCATCTTCTTCCTCCTGAATAATTTCTTTGATAGCGCTAGTATCGACACTTGTGTTGAGACATGACTGGCACTGTGTTGACAGCGTGACAATGGCCACACAGTATTGAACTGGACAGTCCAACTTTTTTGCACCAGCAATTTATGTTGCATCCTTCGGTGCAGTTGCAAAAAATAGTATTTAAAAGTACATCTGATGCAGCTGGTAATAGAGTCTTAAGGGGTTCCAAAATGTTATTAATTATCGTCCATCCCATTTTTCAGGATTTAAATTATTTCCCAGCCATTTCTCTACTTGATAATACACTCGATTTACAAGATGTTGACATGCAGCTGCGTCAGTAGGTGGAAGTGACGATAATTTCACTGCGGTATTGAGTCTTGTTAATTTCGCAAATGTCATGTATCGAAAGTTTTCAATAGACAATTCTGTTTCAGGAGTTCCAAAGATTACAAAAAGAATACGTTATCGATTTTCCACAATCGTTTCTACTTTACAATTTTCCTGTTTAAAAACTTCCGCAAATTGATGCAAATCTCTCGATTTTAAAAACTTTTATTTTTCCTTTATTAAAAAGTGCAGACGTTGTGTCACAGCCAGCGTGTAGCAACAGCAGATGCTTTTTACAATTTGGAAATTTATTTGGAAATTTGGAAAGGGGAGTATGTAGTTGATTTTATTTTCCCTCTTCCTGGTTTAAGAAAGAAAACATCTTGGTTTGAAGTAGCACGTCCTATTAGAAGAACCAGTAAATCTACATCATCTCCAACGATAATAGTGATGTTGCGTTGTGATTTGGTTTGACAGATAAAAAGTATTTATAGTTTCTTGGTGCGCCTTGCAGCATAATTTACTTGTGTTATTTTAGAATCGTTGGTTGTACGGAAAAGATATTTGTTTAAGAAAATAAGATTTTCGTGACCCTTGACCTTAAATAACTATAAACGAAAGCGCGATATTGATAGGGACTTTTTAGACAGTGCTTCCAATGTTAAAATAAAGGTGGAAACAAAATTTATCCTCACTCGGATTTTTTTAGCAGATGCTGCTGCTTTTTCGGGCCTAATATAACTGGAGTATTAAGTTCGAGGTGATTGATGGTGGAATTCCATTTAAGATATGAGTATATTTCACACATTTTTTTCTTTTTACTGTATTTTTTTCCATGTGAGGATAGCTTCATCCAATCGCATGGTTTGTCAGTTTATTATTACACGAAATAATATATTATTAATCTACAAAGAAACGGTTGCAATATGTGCATCGTTCTGCGCTTCCTGGCGGGCTTTCATATAATGCACTCGCAATATATTATATCTATGATTCAACTGAAACAAAGATGATATTTTACATTTCTGTTGGACTGAATTTTATTACCTCAAGTGATTTTTATTGAATATTCAGGCTGGTTAATAGATGTTTGCTTTAATACATTTGCCGGGATTATGTTTTGAAACGAATTTTTCGTTTCCTGCACATTGAAAACTTGCTTGCTCCCTTCTAGGTTTCAGACAAATATGTAATAAAAAATCACATTATTTAATATGGTTTTCCATTTTCTAGCAGTTTCACCATTAACTATTAAAGGACCCCGCATGGAACATATGGAAAATGGCCCTCGGTGAAAATGTCCCATATTCCAGGATATTATCCAAAAACCGATGCTGATCAAAAGTCTCCATGGGCCCGAGGTCCGAAAACGCGATCCAATGGAGTTTTTTCAAACCTAAACTGATGAGTTGACACGAGCAAACGCACTGTCACCATCTGTCACTATCTGTCACTAGCAACAATCTATATTGTTGATAGATAAGAAAAAGTGTCAGAAGTGTCCAGTTATAACTTTTTTCAATAAACTCGCGAGACAGTTTTGTCAAACTCGGTTCATGTGGGAAGGTTTATAATGAGTGGAGTACCTTGTGCTATTATTCAAGTACATTGTGTTATTATATATGCAATACTTTGTTCCATTATCCAAACCGGACAATGACACAGAGATTGCGATGTTACGTGTGTATTTTATTTGGGGCGGCTCCTCATATGCCACGAATAGGTGACGATGTTGATAAACAACAAATCGCGATTGCACGACGTACCACAAATGAATTGGATGTTCTCAATATTGAAATTATTTTAACTGCAATTTATCTGTAAATAATGAGATCCGGATAATTAGAGAGGATCCGACGCATTTGAGATTGAATGTGTTAAATCAAAAGGGAGAGCGTGCGTGTTTTATCTGCAATGCTCCTGAAGAAGTTAGAATATTCGGCGTGGAAGCGAGAGTTAATGTTTTTGTACTTCGCAATATATAATATATGTTCCTGAGAAAGTTTGTTGTTGCGAACACCACCTTGATCAGAATGCCTTTATATTGAGACCTTTGATTTATGGTCTTACTTTCACGCACAGACTTTATGCAGTATCCGGGCCACAGCTGCAGCTACTCATCTTAGAACATCTGAGAAATCTGGCGATAACTGAGCCACGGCTCACGAATATAGACGTTTTGAGTGATGAGGAATTCGCTTGCCTGTATCCAATGAAGAAACTCCAGTTTCAAGACCTATTCAGTTATTGTGAAGCAGTTCAAAATGCAACAGCCGCTGGTGAGTTTTTCAGACGAATTAGCAAAAAAGACTTGATGGTGTTTCTGTGCAAAATGAGGCATGGAGTCTCTGATGAGTTTCTAAAAGTAATATATAATTACAATACCAGACAAGCTATTAGTATGGTAATCAACACTGTCCGAAGGTCATTAGTAGGAAGATTTGTTCATGAAAATATTGGTGTCCAGGCGATCGGGAGACAAGACTTTATCGCTCTCCATGTAACGGGTTTTGCTAACACTTTATTTAACGAGGAGCCTGACAGGCCTAAAGCTATAGGTAATCATCTGCGATGGTACATACTCCTACATCCATAAAACTCTAACTTTCAAGTGTTCCCGTATTCGCTCCACAAAGGACGGCACTTATTGAAACCGACGCTGATCGTGGGACCTGATGGATATATTTTGGCCATTTTGGGTCCATATTTTTCAGATGCAAGAAATAACTGAATTTAATAGAGATGGGGATGCATTGAGAGATTGGTTCCAGGATGGCGATATATTCTTAGTGGATCGCGGGTACAGAGACGTGATACCGTTCCTCGAGAGATTGGGGATTTCACATAAAATGCCTGCATTTTTGCACCGTGGTCAACGTCAATTTGATACAGAAGTGGCCAACACAAATCGTCTCATCACTAAAGTAAGATGGATTGTGGAAGCGAGGAATGGGCACCTGAAATCCATGTTTAAGCATTTGGGTAATACTTTTAATATTCAGAACGCACGTAATCTAGAAAACGATTACAGAATATGTGGCGCCATAATAAACAAGTATCACCCTCTGATAATAATGGAAAACGCTACTGCAGATGTAGAGAAAACGATGCTGCGTCGTGTGAATACTGCTAATGATATTCGACTACGTGTCGAAGTGAACAATCTCCGTAGAAGAAATGCTCAATGGGAGAGATTGGAACAGCAGGTACCTGATTTCCCTGAATGAGATTTGGAGTACTTGGAGGATTTGACATTCGGAGTGTATCAGGTTAACCTGGCCAGATCGTACATTCAAGATCAACTGGAAAGGGATGGCGATGATGAGCTGCAGATCGATACTGCGTTAAATGATGAGAACTTCTTCATTAGGGTTAGAGTGTATTCGAGATTCCGGCGCGCTACAACCCATCAAGTTTTTATGAGTTACAATGATGCTGGAGAATTCGGTGACGACGATGGTCCTATAACTGGATATTATTGCACATACCAAGTTGGATCGAGAACAGTTGGATCTTGTGCTCACGTAGCCAGCGTTTTGTGGTACCATGGATATGCTCGACACCGCCCTGAGATCAACTACCCCGATGCAACTCTGTTACAAACTACAATAAATGCAGCCCATCATCTTCTTCAAATCGACAGGGTTGATTGATTGGAAAATAAAAAATAATTTGATTTAAAAGTATATACGAAGGTATATAGGAGAAGCTCCCCTCCCGCTCCTTCGCTTTGTAAAGGCAAGGAGAGACAGAGAAGATACTAGAGTATTATGAGTATTTATATATTACATTCTCGATATATACATATAGCATATTTGATTTGTACAGATGTATGATGGAATATTACAAGCGGAGGGTCCGAAAAGCAGTGCGTTTGCTCGTTTCAACTCATCAGCTTAGGTTTGAAAAAACTCCGGTGGATCGCATTTTCCGGCCTCGGGCCCATGGAGACTTTTGATCAGCATTATTTTGATTTTTGCATGATATCCTGGAATATGGGACATTTTCAACGAGGGCCATTTTCCGTATATAGAAAGCTCCCCACCCCTTCCACTCCCAGGGATCGCGTTTTCGGACCTCGGGCCCATGGAGATTTTTGCTCAGCATCGATTTTTGCATGATATCCTGGAATATGGGGCATTTTCACCGAGAGCCATTTTCCGTATGTTCCGTGCGGGGTCCTTTATAAGCACTATTGAGTGTAGAATATGATTTATTTTTACCCCACAGCGCTACGGCAATATACCTACACAAAATATCTCCTGCTGCTAGATTAGATTAATCCTCAACCGCTAGTGGGTACACTGGCGCTGATGCAAGTTACGCGCACGTTCTCTATAGGGCTGACACATCGCCCCTGGGGGCTATCCCTGGCACCACCAGATGCAACATGTTCGGGTGCTGTGTTGCCAAATTGTGTAGATTTTCCCTAGATCTAGTCGATATTGACGATCCTGTAACACTATTATACGGACACAGTTTACTTAATTTTTAAGAAGCTATAATATAGGCAAATCTGCTCATACGTTTTTATTTAATTATGTAATATCTAATTTCATGTGGTAAATTGTAGTATACGATCTAGGAAAACCAATAATTTTCCCGTATAAAAAATCGTCGGCGGATCGTGACGTTAATAGGTATTGAATTTTATTTCCTGTGCACAGGATCTGAAATAAAACGTTAGTAAATTGAATAAAACACACGGCTGTAAATTGTGTCTATCATAAAATGTAGAAATGGGATAAATAAAAAACACACAGCTATAAAACCAATATCTCACAGACGGAGGTATCAGGTAAAAATAAATATCAGGAAAAGAGTAGGTATGGGATAAAAGCAGTTCGCCTTCTTCCATAATTAGACCAATTGATCAGGCGAGCGTTTTGGATTCTTTGAATGAGACGATCATTATTTCGAACTATAGGATCGAAGCGAAAGAAGTTTTAAAATATTCCCACTGGAATGCATAATTTGTTATTCGCGTGCATATTATTCGAGACAAAGGAACACATCAATTATTCGCCAGACAAAATTAAAACGTTTCATTTTCTTCCGAACAATGCTAAATTCCACAATATAATGGTAAATAATGTCGCTTTTGTTATTGAGTTTTGGGGGAGTATAAAACTCACTGAATAGCAACTTTCTAAACGTAACTGCTGCTGTTCAATATTTGAACTAGTTCATAATGCCAAAAGAGGACGTAATTGGCAAATAGAAAACAATAGGTAGGTAATTATTAAAATGGTTTCTGATTACTATGAAAATGACCGCGAAAATGAGCTATAGCACAGCACTCACTGCACTTGTTGCTAAGCTGACATTTAATATGAGAAGGATTGATTAACAACGAGTGTATAATAAGGCGCGAAGTACATACTAATCGCAATTTTTAAGGAAATTATAATTATCATGAATATAAAGTATGATGTAAAGGTGTTACCTAGTTGTTTTAGCGTAATTGAATATTTTATTATTATAACCAAAGTTTATTAAATGTATACAAAGTATACAGACCATTTCAGTAAATATAAGCCACTCTCAATAACATATTTAGCGTTTTGTTTTCAGAGAAATCCCGAGACATCGATTTCTGATTGAAAGGAGACATATTTCTCTGTCAAATTTAGTAATGCACCATATATACCCCCTCCCTGAAGAGGAAAAATGTAAAAAAAGGTAGGGAATAGGGATCAAATGCCACCCCATTTGAAAGGTTTCCCGATGATTTGAATAAACATACTAATATAATTATGTGACACACAGGCGTCATTTGGTCAAAAAAATCATGAGAATTACTTTTATGTCTAATTTACATATATATTTATGTCGAATTTACATATTTCAATATTACATATTGAAGGACTACATATTTTTCATGTATCGGGGGTCATTAACAGAGGACGCCGACCTATGTGAGGAGCTGTATGACACAGACCATTAGTTAAAAAAATCTATAACAAAAGTGGACCAGATAAATCGCTGGAAATTATTTTCAAGTTTGCTTGTATCGCCGCTAGAGTGCGTTACAGTAAAATTAAATTAGAAAAATGAAATATTTCCTTAATTTTCTATTATGCGGCATACTGAAAATATTATGTTCTTGATAATGTTCGTAAAATTTTGAAAAACTTTGGTCTTAAAATGTTTTTCATAGCTGTGAAAATTAAGTGGTGAGAGGTAAAGATTTGTAAAGAAAAATTGCGATTACGCCGGTTTGGCTGAACAGAATCAAATGAATTTGGTTTCATCGGAAGAGCATTTTTTACTTGTGTACTAGTGAATGTACCAATTTAGTTATTGCTGCGGAAGCTAGGTGGCGCTGTTTGAAATACAAACAAACTTTTCGTTTATTCTCCGTTTATTAAAATTTCAAATGGAAACATATATTTATTCTCATATATATAAAGAAAAAAATATAAAGTATATATTTATTAAATCTATCAAAGTATAGGGTATATAAAGAATAAAAATTACAAGAAACCAATGAAACCGCAACTCGATATCTTATTTCCAACCGGAAAAATTGATACAAATATATTATTATATTAAAAAAATATTTAAAATATAATAATATGTAATATATAAAAGTTATACCGATTACTCGTAGTGGTCAGAAACGGTGAAAATGAGTTACGATAAAGATAGAATAGATAAAGATAGGCAATTGATAATTACCATTTAAGATTTGTTTTTAACTGGCCTGATGAACCCATTCAAGATTTGTTCACGAACCATTTCCAATGAGTACCCAGATGTTTAAACTGCTTGCCATCATTCTCTATACAACGCTCAAGTCTATCTCGTATTACTTGCACGGCAGAATCCACTTCCAGTGAAAAGTCTCCTTTTTTCAGGTTGTTGCTTTTATCTTTAAAATCTTTAGGAATATAAACATAATTACTTATACCAAAATTGTTTTACAAATTTATTTATTAAAATAAAACAAAAATATACACATGTAGCCTTATATAATATCGTTAATCGTCGTTTATATTAACATCGTCATCGTCATCTTTTTCATTAAACTCTACAGGCGCTCCGTTGGTACATGCACCAACGAATCAATGTAAATTCCAACATTTCGGCAGCCATATTTCCCGGTTCAAGGTTATGATTGGCTCTAGGTTTTTATCGAATTCTCGCTTCCAACCCCATATTTCAGGACGCAGTTGGTTCCCAAGCCACTCTTGTACTTGGTGATAAACGAGTGATATTTCACTGAACCTTTGGTAGGTGGCAGCGAAGAAAGATCCCGTTTAAGCTTGGTACTGGATCTCAAAAAAATCAGTATCGATGGCGTTTAGATCAGTCTGAAGACGCACGATATACTGTCAAAAACACATTTTCTCCTGCTATAGCGTCTTGAGTTGATGTTGGGTCATAGAAGATGTCTGCTATTTCCTTTGGTAATGGATTTCGTTCAGAAAGTTTAACAAACAAAGCTTTGCCCTTCCTGAAAATGGCTGAAGTTCTATCCCTACCGCTGAAAATATAATGGAGAATAATGGAAAAACAAAATGAAAGTGTTTGTAGTTCTTGGGTGTTTGGAGTTCTTTTACGTTCTTCTACGCATTAACTAGCACTGATCACATATATCGGAATAAAGTGATCCTAGTTGGCACTTGGTACGGTGCAGAAGAGACTCACCAGCTATGACATGATACTATTTTTAAAATCAATAGTAATGTCGGTATGTCGGTATTGGGGTGATCATCATATAAAGCTTTCATTAAATAAAGCCAATGGATAGGTAGCTAATTCATATTCCAAATGGATGCCAAATATTTATCGCCCTTCTTCCCAATCGTAATCCTTTGGAATAATAACAATGGATCGACAACTATAGTCTCGTCATTGACTCTGCTCAATGCTCCCAGTGCTAAAACGCTATCCTTGCGATGTGTTTTATTTTTATATCTGCAAAGTTATTTTCCAAGGTTTTACTCTTCAGCTGTTTACCATCTTCTTCTGCAAGGTGAAAATTTACATCAGAAATTCCTACAATGCCTGTTGATAAGGATATAAGATTTTCTCTATTAGGAAAAGGATAGTGATCTATGCACCAAAACGTACCCCACCAAATTGTTCGAATTCGATCGCAAATTACAAACGTAAATTTCATCATAATGGGCTTAATTCTAGTAGGTTTTAGATGCATAAGCAACAAACTAAAAAAAAGGGGCCTTTCACCCCCTCCCTCGCCGCCTACTCACTTCCAACCCTCGGGGACTTTTAGTATGTTTATCAGTACACCTCAGTGAATACATTTACTAATTTTCAAGACTACACGAATTATTTTAGCTGATATCAATAATTCTTATAAGCTACTCCTATATACCCCCCCATTCAGCACTTTCAAGTCAATTGGATTCATACTTACCCGCAGATTGGATTTTTATAAAAATTAGCCCTGTCCCCGATCATCGGATTTTTATATTACCAGCTCTTGGGCTATTAGTGGTGCTTGACATTCTCGTAAAAGCTATTCTGTACGATTGTAGAGATTAATGTTTGTGCTTTCAGTTAGTATACCCAACAAGAACCTAACGTTATTTAATTAAACTTCTTAAACAAGATAAAAAAAAGTCGTAACAAGTAGCTTATATCAAAGTTTTCAGTGCTACTACAGATTCTGAAAGACAGGGAAAGTCATCCCTTTTCATGTTTGGCAAAGTGATAATATGAACCATGTCGGTTAGTTAATGTTTCATGTTAGACTCCCCACAGAGAACTTTACGGAATGGAGCTTTAATTTTTAAGCAGTAGACCGAATGTGAGACGAGATGATTAATGTGAGAAAGGTGAATGTACCCGAATATTAACTAATAATTAATATATGCAGAGGTACTAAGGGTTATTCATGATATACACTACAGTGTATATTTAAATAATATAGTTTTATTTAATTAAAATAAATAAACATTATTTAAAAGTAGTATGTGGTTCTACCTATTCCTAAATCGATCTGGTTCAAACAAACATAATATAACTCTCTCTTGTAAAGTGGATGGTTAAAATCTCGAGCAGAGTGTCCTTTACCATATTTTTTTGCAGTTTATGCATTACCATAGCTGTTCCGATATTCCCCGTGGTCACAGATTTCGAAGCATTTGTGACCAACTATTTTCTCTTCTAAGCTATATTTTGACGATGTGTCCAAAAACTCAGCACTTGCAACATATTGCTACGTCTCTGTATGCTTCTATGTACAGCCTTAGTAAGTCGAGGCTCAGGTTAATGGGCTCTGTTATAATTATTTTCTTGGATAATTCAGGCTTCACTTGCGTTATGTTTTCTTTATACTCGTATGTAATGTTACATACTCGCCTGACTATGAGCAGTGGTAGATCTAGAACTAGGCCACGGAGGGGGTTAACAAGCGGTAGGTAGGAAACTAACAAAAATAAGCTAAAATGAATTTATAAGCTTAAGTTTAAAAAATGGGGTTATTTAAAATAAATTCATATTATTTTTTAAATTTAGTAATACCTATATATGACAGAACATATGTTTTATCAACTAAAAATTCAAAAATATATTTAAAAAACTACTTATATAGTGATAATTGAAAGGGATAAGACAGAATGACAAAACATAAAAACGCATTATTTAATCTCAGTTTGCTATTTCTAGCTGACACGACGTGGTTCCATTTTACAAAAAGTATTAACTACTCCATGTATATCAACGTCCCGTGATGAATTGATAGCAACTCTCTGCTTGTAATGAAGATTGGATTGGATCTCTGGTTTAATTTTTTTCAATTTTTATATCTTTTGTCAGGTTGTTCCTTGTTCGTACTTTTTGTGTCTATTTTTTCAGTTTTTGTCTACCCTGTTTCCTCCAGTCTCCTATGCCGTCTTTTTTATTTTAATTTTTTAGTTTAATGTAATTTAAATTTTCTTAAAGAAAATTGATCTTGACATTCTTCTATCTTATTTCTTAGAATTTCCTATGTCTCGAAAAATGTATGCTCTTCCCATTAATTTTCTTCAATGTAGTGTCTTTTATCGTGCTTAAATGAGAGAAAAAAATTGACACTGCGATGGAATTGCTAGCTGCTGGAATCTTTTCAACAAATTTCAAGATGATTGATCTTTTTCCGTATTTATTGCTATTATATTTGTGTAGGCTTGATGCATTTCATAAGAAATTATGGCGCACAATTACGTATGGAAATATATCTATTTAAATAATATAATATGAAAATATTAAATGACATGGTTTTTCTGGATCCACCATTATAATTTTAACATTGCTTCTTTTGTTTTATTGAAGTACATATAGCATCGTATTAAAGCTACTTTCCCATTTTTTATATATTAGAAAAAATCTTTGGCAATGTATGGCTTTCTTTTACAATCAGATCTCCCTAATTGCGCACCTAGAGCTGTGACTTTGAACGATCCATCTTACGTAGATGTCTCCTACACGATAGAAAAGACGTACAAGAGAAAACGCACTAAGTTTTACTGCAAGTAGCATGCAACAGAGCTGCCAAATAGTGCCCAGGCGAACGCGATTTGTACGCAACGCAACAATCCGTGGGCTATTGAGGACACTTCGCGATGCCTGGCCATGTCCTGCGCCATGCCAATGTACCTATCATAGCTTAGCGTTCGCTAAGCCTAGAACTGTGACCTTGAATGCTCCTTCTTACGTAGATGCCTTCTACACAGCGGTGTACCGGGAGCTGGAATAAAAACATCAATATTTGGAAAAGCTTTTTCTATGCAGCTATGAATGGAATATCACTTTGTGTACCTATGGCCTTTTTCCAAAAAAAATCGACGTAATTTTACTGAATTGTGCAGGGTACAATATAAATACATGACAAAGAAATTTCTATTACCTACGATCTGTCCAACGTAATTGTCTGAAAAGGATATGTAAAATCAATTTTTAATTTTTCGGCTGCCTCCTGGATAAAACGTCACACATGTAGCGTTCTCTGTATATCCTCTGTTGATCTTCAGAGATGGACGAACGTACATTTTGAAATATGCTAAAAATTGATGACGGCACAATGGTTCAAAAATTTTTGCCATCCGACGAAAATTGGCGATTTTATTTTCCCCCTCCCCTATCAAATGCAATATACATACTATTCGATTTCCGCAGCGAAGAGTGTAATAAAAGTAATGGCCTATGTAGATTGTATTATAAAACCCCATGAATTCTTTTGTGACCTTTATTAAGCTGTGATAAGTGCTACTGTGTTGCCATCTAAGCTATTGGGCTATTGTACTAAGGTACGCCTATATTTTACTTCCAAGCATTTTACTAATTTCTTTGAAGTGACAGGTGCCGAGCTCTTACCCTTAGGATATATTCTGAACTACCTAGTACGCCAAGTCTGTTTGGAAAACCAACAACTAATTATTTCCTACTTCTTTTGTCATTTAATTTGTGATAAAAAAGATGTCGACTAAGCATTGCCATGGGGGTCTGTTGAGTAGAAGCGCAGTAAACCCGTCTCTCCGCGAGTGTAAACTCACCACCATTTCATATAATATTAATAACAAAACACGGACGTCATTTCACCAGCTACGCAAAATACATCCAAACGTGACGGTTATCCGGAGAATAATGCTGTAATACCATTAATAAAAGATAAATGCATCGTTAAATTCTATAAACGGGTAAAATGATACCCTATTTCGGAGCAGTAACCACGTAAAATACGAAATGGTTGTGAATTTTGTTTGTTTAGCAGTAAATTTGGTTTTACATTATTATTTGCCTTCCTTCGAGTCTAAACCATGTAGTATAAATTACATCTCGAAATTCTAAAGGCAATACAATAATCCTTCTTATTGGTAGAAAATTTCTCGAATTAATATAATGTAGTTTACATTTAAATTCGGTACGAGATTAAAATTAATTCTCAAAGTCCCGTCTATATGAACTATGTAACAATTTGCTGCATACGAGTCGTGATAATGTCATCTGCAAATTAGAATGTGATCAACTTCGGCAAACTTTTTTTACTCTGTTTGTACCATGTATATTATAATTTGTTCTAGATTACGCAAAAGAACCATTACGAGAGTGTAAAAAAATATTATATAGGATGTTGCCTCAGGTGTTAAAGTCTCTGTATAAAATCCGTTGGAGATTAAATGTAGGGTGCTGTGACTGATTAAGCAATTATTGACTTGCCTTTTCGAAAATACCAAAGCTGTATTGCAGCCGGGAAAACCGTGAATGAACAAAATGCTCTTGGCAAAGTCAAGTTTCTGCAATTCCTTGGAGGAATAAGTTTTGCTTTCCTCAATCCCCCTCTCAGGTTTAAAAAAATTTAGCTCTCGTTCCCTTGTAGCTAAAGCGATCAGCAGGACCAGAAGATCCACATCCTCGCCTATGACATCCGTTGAACAACCACATTTTGCTTTCTCCAAGGCTACAATACTACACACACCATATCCATATCAATACTTACCATATACCTTCGAGCATAAAAGGAATAATATCCTATTAAATGTATGTAAATAATTGGTCCAAAAATTTAGAAAGTGATATTAAAGGGGGAAAAAGACTATGAGATCCCTTTTCAAACGGCTTTTTGTAAGCCTCGCACTATTCGCCATAACTTTATCAACGTATATTAAACCACTAAAGCACTAAATTCGAACACATCTCAAAAATAACTACAGTTATTAACAGCAAACAGACGCCACGCAAATATAACCACAGAGCTACTTCAAAACATATGCAACGTTGCCAGGTCTCAAACTAAATATAAGTAACAAAACAACTATTTAGAACAGGTAATGAAAACAAGAATTAATCTCACTTTTCCAGCTGTCCAGCTCACTTTTCCAGCTAATGACCAATATGGATAGCATAAAATCAACTTCAGTTTTAGAGGAAATTTATGTACCTTGTGAAATTTTTCTAAATTGGCAACATGACACAAGGTTAAATTGACTGACTAATAACATTGAATGTACGCTCTCACATGATGTAAATAAACATTTCAGGAGATGCTTGTGTCTCTAAATTTTCAACATTCCTTGTGTATTTTATTAATGGTCGAAGTCGATTTTCTGCGATTGTAATTTTATGTAGAATCTATCTGTTAACTCAGCTAATAAACTATATGTGTGCCAAATTTTATTCAAATCCATTCAGCCGTTTTTGTGTGATTGAGTAACAAACAACAATATTAGTAGGATTTCTTTTGTCCATGTGTTTGAACTAATCTTAGATAACTGTACTAAAGATTGAACTAATCTTAAATAACTGGACTGATTTTTATGAAATTTTGTGTGTATGATTAAATTGATTCTAGAATGGTTTTTAGTTCCACCGTTTGATCCAATAGAGTATTTTTAATTATTTTAAATATCTGTTAATTTGGATTGTAACCTGTGCATTCGCCATTTAGTAGACGGATTAATCTACCAAGTTCTGTCTACTGATTACCGGTTGAATATTTGGTAATGAAGTTTCATTATTTTGAAAAAAAAATAAAAAAATAAAAAATTAATGAAACAAATAGAAATAAAATATTGTCGTAAATTATAATTATAATAATTAAGTAAATTACACAAGTAAATTACACAATTTAACTCGCAGTCCCTAAAACAATCCACAACGGCACACAATTTTGGTATTTAATACTATTCCTACTTCCAAAATCCGAAAATTCAGTTTAAAATTGATATAATATGCCCCTCATTGACCTATAATGGTCATGCCGAAATTATCAATTACAATTAACTTAACCAACAAATTGAAATTGTCAGTTTTGTAGTATTATATAATATTATGCCGACGAAATTAACGCATGTTTCAAAGAATCATACCTATGGTGAAGTGTCAGTAAATTATGCCTTACCATAAATATGGGTATAAATATGGGTAAACTTCAAAATTATCTATTGGCATTGGCATTCACCGAACAATTGCTCAACGTTGGCAACGGGAAAATTCATTTGTATGAAAATACACAATGCACCCGACTCCCAGACAATTTTTGCAACATAGTGGCTTCCAAAGATGCTTTGGTTGAAAGTATTTTTCCAGATTTATAAACTAATTACACTAATCATGCGTGGCTACCTGAGCCAGCTATTTTGGCCGCAAAAATAATAGATATCGACGCAATTAATTTGAAATTTGCCAGGTCATTGCCTGGCAATGAAATATTCAAATCGATCGACACTGTTGTCGATCCTGAGGAAGTTGTCAAATATCCTGTTGAATTCTTGGATTCACTGGATTTATCTGGAAAATGCCACCACATAACTTGCCACTGAAGATTGATTCAACAATTATTTTGTTTCTAAATTTGAATGCCCCGTAGTTAAGCAATGACACGCGATTGGTTATGAAAAAACACATCATGGGCCATGTTTTTGATGCTACCATTTTAAACTGCAAGTTTCAAGGTGAAGTTGTTCTACCACGGACCTCAACGGTCCCTTCAGACTCGCCCATTCGATCAAACGTTTGCAATTTGTGGGTTGGATGTTGAAAATCCGTGCTTTTCGCATGGCTTTTTAAATCTTGCGTACTTAAGGGTTGGCAAACCATCAAGCTTGTTCGTTTATACCCTTCAGGGATTAACTAGATATATTGTTCATCAACGTCATCAACTCACATTAAAATTTAAAAAAATATGATTCATATTAATATTAAGATTAAAAATATATTTAAATGTTTATTTTTGTACATTATATAAAATATAACTCTCATAAAAGATAAAAGAGTTCTTCCTATTATTATTTAAGACAGTTTTAAGTTTTAACACATTTAAATTTATAGAATTAAAATATTTTTTTACATATTTTTCATCAAATTGGTCCAAACAATTTATAGTTTACTTAATTTTTTTTTATAATTTTTGAATTTACAACGTTTGCGTTTAAACAGGAGGAAATGTATTATATAGGCTTTAAAGCTACATGCAAACATGTAATAGAATGCTCTTAAGATCTAAAAAACCTAATCTAATCTGAATTTGAAAATCTAATTTGAATAGTTTATATGCATCAATATCTGCATAATTTAGTTGCAACCCAGACTAATATAAGTCAAACTTTTACGGCGACAAAATCACGTTTGCATTGATAATTCAATCCCTGTGGCATTGATATTCCAGTGCTTCTCCATATTTTCTCTTCCAAACGGAATTGTAGATGACACCGCATACTTTTACAAGTAAACTCACGGTGAAACATAAGTTTTGATTGTATTTTAAAACTTCTTCATGTTGTTAAAACTTACATTAAGCAGTTTCTTAAAAGACATTACGTCTTATACGGCATCAAGAATTCTTGTAAACAAAAAAGTTTTAGATGTACGAATATCAATCATTAGTTAACAAAAAATTCAAGGGATATGAAGCAAACATATATATATGGTGTTTCTAAATTGTACCAAAAGATTTTAAGAGGTGAATTTTGGGAAAAAAGGGGTGTTCTATATAATTTTGTTCGGAACCTTTTTCCTCTCCAAAGAGGGAGTAACAAAACTGTTCATTTATTTTCTCCGCTATGGAAGAATTTAAAAGAATAAAATTTGAAGGACATACAATGACAGTTTATGAGAATTTTTGTGTCCTTGATGGTTACAAGGAGGTAAAGAAACCACTCCTATAATATTTTTAAGAACTTCGTAGCGCATCAACATTTCTTTATCTAATAATTTTGCTTTTATGTGCGGTACTTATTTAAAGATGGCTTCATCTGCAAAATTTTATCTCTTGAGTTTACTTGGCAAAATTGACAGTTTGCTCAAAAAAATAAAATTATACATACCCCTATACACACCCCTTTTGAAATTAAATAACATCGGAGATGACATACCTCATTAAATTCCTTAATTTCGCTTTAATTTTAAATCTCTTACCAAACTTGAAAAATTAGTATCAGTGCAGATCACAGACAGTCAAAATTATACAGTATGGAGTATGGATTTTTCTGTTAGTTAAAATGCAAATTTCTGCAAATTAAATGTATTGTGCAGTGTATTAAGTCCGTTGTTGTTAATTTACATAAACGATTTAGTACCCAATGTAAATATTTATTAGTCAAAAGTCAAAAACCAAAATCTTAGTTTTGACTAAGCAACCAATTTCTGTATCACGTCCTCTTTAAATGCTTATCTAGCACATAGCTAGGAAAAGTAGTTGTTTTAATAGATTCTACAAGATTTTATGCATTTGCTTTTATATATAATATGTTCAAATACACCAAATATAAATAGTAGAATAGGTTTGTGTTTTCTGTGAATGTCAGTTCCGTCGAAACTAATGTCATTGAAAGTGATGAAGTATTAATATTTTAAATTCAATTATATGAAGATCTGCATATCCTCGATAAAGGTGAAAGAACTTGTACAACTCCTAAGTGGTTCATTTTCCAAAATGTCCAAATATACAACTGGTAAGTATGCCTTCCTTTTTATTCATCTATTTGCTTATTTCTCTATGTAATGAATTGCTACAAACCCAAAATTTCTTTTTGCAAAACAAATATGAATAGAAAAGAACTTAAAAGCCAATATATATATATATATATATATATATATATATATATATATATATATATATATATATATATATATATATATATATATATATATATATATATATATATATATATATATATATATATATATACACTCCCCGGCACAAAATTCCGTCCCAATTTTGATGTTTTATAACTTTTTTATTTTTCATCTGATTTTCATAAATTTTTTACCAGTCTGTAGATCAGTTCATTGTGTGTCTTTTTAATTATTGTAATAAGTCATATTTTTCGTCCAGGCAATATTATACAGGGGTAAATCAAATTGTTGTTTTTTGTCGTAAACTCAAAACACCCTGTGGAAAAATTGAGGCGAATAATTTTGTTTACAAACTGTTTGCTGCCATCTTAGACGTATTGTAAACATTTTGTTTTTTGATTCATCCCATTATCTCATTTCTTCTGCGAGCAGCAAAATTTTAAATGAAACGCTGATTTCAAGCTTATTTTTATTAACAAAAACATCCACTAGGTATATCACAAAATTAATTAACAAAGACAAATTTTAATAACGTGTATGTCCTCCTCTCGCAGCAATGACAGCTTGCATTCTTCGTGGCATCGAATTAATAAGATTACTTATTCTGTCTTGAGGAATAGCCTGATATTCTTCTGTCAGCGCCAGCCGTAAGTCTTGCAAGGTTAGTGGTTGCACAGGACGGCGACGGAGTGCTCTTTTAAGAACATCCCAAAGATGTTCGATTGGGTTGAGATCCGGTATACATGCGGGCCAGTCCAATCTTGGAAGTCCAACCTCATCCAGATATTCGCTCACTACCCGTGCAACGTGAGGTCTAGCATTATCATGCATTAATGTAAATTGGTTCCCAATGAAAGAAGCAAATGGAACAACAATTTCTTGGAGGATTTCCTCAATGTAACGGTGGGCGGTTAGTGCTCCATTTTCAACAAATACAAGGTCAGTACGTGCATCGGTAGAAATACCCGCCCAAACCATGACTGAACCACCGTAATATTGCAGTCGCTCAGATATGATGCAGTCTGCATATCTTTCATTTCTACGTCTGTATACCCGTTCACGACCATCCGGCGACCTTAAACAAACCCTGGATTCATCTGTGAATAGTACGTTTCCCCACTGTTCTACAGTCCAGTCAGCATGCGCTCTTGCAAATCTCAGTCGGTGTTGTCGATGCCGAGGAAGCAATTTTGGACATACTGCTGGCCTTCGTGAATGCAATCCTGCTTCTAACAATCTTCTACGTATCGTTCTTTCACTTACACTTACTCGACGTACCATTTGCAAGTCATTTTTTAGATACACAGCAGTAGCTCTTCGATCTCTTAAAGAACCCATAATGACAAAGTGATCATCAGCTTGAGTGGTCATTCTCCTTCTGCCAGAGCCTTGCCGCCTAATAAAGTTTCCCGTCTGTAGATACCTATTCCAAACATCACAAACTGTAGACCGCGCAATTCCCAGAGTACGGGAGACATAACTCTTATTGCGGCCATCCTCTATTAAGGCAACAATTCTACCTACGTCTGCTGTAGTTACCATGATGACAACACACTAAATTAACTGTACTGTCAAATATTCTGTCACAATAACCGCGTATTTAGCCAACGTCGATGTTTTTTAATTAAAAATGATAAAATTAACAGCGTTTCATTTAAAATTTTGCTGCTCGCAGAAGAAATGAGATAATGGGATGAATCAAAAAACAAAATGTTTACAATACGTCTAAGATGGCAGCAAACAGTTTGTAAACAAAATTACTCGCCTCAATTTTTCCACAGGGTGTTTTGAGTTTACGACAAAAAACAACACTTTGATTTACCCCTGTATAATATTGCCTGGACGAAAAATATGACTTATTACAATAATTAAAAAGACACACAATGAACTGATCTACAGACTGGTAAAAAATTTATGAAAATCAGATGAAAAATAAAAAAGTTATAAAACATCAAAATTGGGAAAAATTTTAGGGTGACGGAATTTTGTGCCGGGGAGTATATATATATATATATATATATATATATATATATATATATATATATATATATATATATATATATATATATATATATATATATATATATATATATATATATAAACTGCTGTTCATAATTATCACACCACGTTAATATTTGCTAAAATTTGAGGTCTCATAACTTTTTTACATTTAGTCCAATTTTGATAATTTTTATGTTTTAGAATACTGTAGATAAAACGACTAATTTCAACTTGCATATCCAGTCCTTTGTTAACTGAGGACGGTTTAGGTATTATACAGGGCTAACTAAAAGGTTGTTATATACACTCTTTGGAATGATTTCGTAACCAAATTCTTAAAAAATACCAATTTTTGTTAAGAACCATTCCTTTCCTACATTTTGTTTTTTGGTCCATGTCTTTAGATGCATTGGTTCAAAATTATCGCACCATACAGAAATCAATTGAAAAAACATTCAGGGTGAGAAGAAACATTTTTTAATTAACAAGAAAACAAAGGAAAACAAAGAAATAAAATTATGGGAGCTGATCCCTAGTAGGTTGTGTTGCTCGGATTACAGCCTGAATCTGCCGTGGCATACTTCTAATGAGGTTTTGAATGACGGGTTGAAGAATATTATCCCACTCATGAAGAGTAACCTGTTCCAGCTGTTGAAGATTCTGGTAGACGTCGTCTCACTGCTCTCTTAATGATGTCCCATAGGTGTTCGATGGAATTTAAATCCGGGGTTCGTGCTGGCCAGTTCATAACATCAATATGGACTTCATTCAAGTACCCAACACAAATTCTTGCTACATGTGGTCTTGCATTATCTTGCATGAATATGAAATCAGGACCAATAAACGGAGCATAGGGCATTACATGCTCCTGGAGAATGATCTCTACGTAGTATTCCGCATTCATTGCTCTTGCATGAATAGGGACTAACTCCGTACGGCCATCGAAAGAAATACCCGCCCAAAACACTTTGGAGCCACGACCAAAGGGTTCGTTTAGAATGAAATTCCCCTTGTCCCCTTGTCTTCTATACACACGTTGCCGCCCATCACAAGATTTTAGGCTTATTCTTGTTTCATCGGACAAAAGGACTTTCCTCCAGTCATTGATAGTCCAATTTTCATGTGCTCGTACAAATCGTACGCGAGCTACCTTCTGAGCCCTGGTAAGTTCTGGTGCCTTTATGGGCCTTCTACTGATCAAACCTGCCTCCCGTAGTCTTCTCCTTACAGTAAGAGCAGAAACTTGAACATTTCTAACCATTTTAAGTTCACTCTTCAATTGCGAACTTGTTACTGTCCCATTTCTTAAAGCTACCCTGCCCATGTCTCCTGGAGTGAGAACCAGTTGCCCTGTGACATTCTAACATTCGACTTATTGTCGAATGGTTAACACCCAGAATTCGAGAGACATATCGCATACTTCTACCCTCTTCAACCAAAGTTTGCGCTCTTACACATTCCAATGCTGTCAAATGTCTCACACGATTCATTATTTTAAATTGCTGAATATTCCTCAAGACCGTAATGTTTTTAAAAATGTGTCAAAATGAGATTGCATACACCCAATCATTGTTTTTTGGTTGACATACGCCGCCTACGTTTTACATATCACTTGTAACAGCAGAGTAATTTAACAGTAAACTGTTGGTGACAAATTCATTTTGCTCTTAAAAATGAACCAATGTTATCTAAAGACATGGACCAAAAAAGAAAATGTAGGAAAGGAATGGTTCTTAACAAAAATTGGTATTTTAAAGAATTTGGTTACGAAATTATTCCACCGAGTGTTTTAAAATTAGGGTTATATAACAACCTTTTAGTTAGCCCTGTATAATACCTAAACCGTCCTCAGTTAACAAAAGACTGGATATGCAAGTTGAAATTAGTCGTTTTATCTACAGTATTCTAAAAAAATTATCAAAATTGGACTAAAAGAAAAAAGTTATGAGACCTCAAATTTTAGCAAATATTAACGTGGTGCGATAATTTTGAACAGCAGTTTATATATATATATATATATATATATATATATATATATATATATATATATATATATATATGTATATATATATATATATATATATATATATATATATATATATATATATATATATATATATATATATATATATATAGATATATATATATATATATATATATATATATATATATATATATATATATATATATATATATGTATATATATATATATATATATATATATATATATATATATATATATATATATATATATATATATATATATATATATATATATATATATATATATATATATATATATATATATATATATATATCCATATATCCGCAAAGTAATACCATAGTTCCGGATGGCCATATGCTTCAATTATACATACATAATTTTTATTTTTAATGATCACCGCTCATATTTCATTATTCAAGAACAACCTTCCTCAAGTAGATATATTTCGATATCAAATAGAAAATCAGTACCTACAAAAAGTTCTAGAAAGAGGGGAGGAATATGGGTGGGCTTTCTATAACGCATTTAGTCGAGAATACAGGGGGGATCAGCATAACTGTCACAACAAATACAATGGCCCAACTGCCCCTGATTATTACCTGCCAATGGACAGGGACAATTGCTTAAGTGGTGTCCTTTGTGTGCCCCGACCTGTTGACAATATTCACGCATCAGTTTCTACATCTGGTGTAAACGGACACCGGTGCGGGGACCGAACCGCAACCCCAAATTCACTTGGGAAATACAACGTAATTCGTGTGACAAGAGAAGGTCGCTTGAAATTGAAGGAATTAGAGGCAAGATGTTTGTTCTTGATAAGTTTTCTATGCCGTCAAAGTATTTTTGTACTGTCTTGTGATATTAGGTTACCTACGGGGAAGTCGTCCATTCCTGAAAAGAGTTTTGTTCTATTGTAGGGAAAATTGCAGATGCAGGTTAAATACTGGAATTCTCAATGTATGAGTATTTACTTATTGGTTAGATATAAAATAATTTATCTAGATTAAGTTAGCTGCAAATTAAATAATAGAAATCCCCGCACATTACTTACTTGTAAGTATATTATATTAAGGCAGCAATTTTACGAGATATACTACTTATCGACTACATCATTCATTGTTCACGTATTTTATTCACACTAATAATATTATTAGTTGTCATCTGCATAACATGTAAATGTAAAACAAGAAGATTAGCCATCATCCCTCTATCAAGTGCATCTATTCCACCATCAAGACCGAGACGAACATTCAGCAGTAACGCAGACATACTCGCATGAAGACGACCGTCCATCCATCTGGAATTGTGCTTATATATCCACTTATTACCTTTTATTTTATTATATTTCATATTATTTTATAACTCTTATATTATTTTGTGTAAAGTTGTTCTCTAAAAATTCTTTCACCTTCATTTAAATTCAAGTATAAATGATCAATAAAACAAATTGACATCACTCTGAAGATCGTCAATGAAGGTGAAATAACTCATAATGGCGCCTTCAACTACAAATACAACTTCTAAGTGGTTCGTTTCTGTATATATGTCCAGATATACAACTGGGTCAACTTCCTGGTCTTCCGTATTATTCATCTATTTCCTTATTTGCTATTTGCTTATCACGAACTTATTTTGTAAACATTTTATGTTCTACAAAATAAAATAGAATAAAATAAAAACGATGCCGTTTCCTGTACCTATAATTTCATTTTCAGTAGGTACGCGTCCACAAATCTATTTTATTTCCCAATGGTTTATTGTAGTTACATTTGTTGTCGATATATTATTTCCGTTGGTGGCGTTTTGGGTCCTCAAAGTTTGCACAATTAATAAATCCTAAATTACAACTGCAGGCTGCATGCAATTATTACATAAATTAATTTGTTCGTTCTGCCATTATGAGTAAATGCATTAATAAATAATTTATCGATAACACAATATAAACCAAGTGTGGTATAAATTATTTAGCAACTCGTAATATATTACATATCAACCCAAAATCATTAATTTATATTGATTGACTTTATTAAATTACAAAATAAATATATTTAGTTAAATAATATATCAAAATGCTTCGCTAATTAATTAACATTTATAATTATAAATTGAGCGCGAATCAACATGTATTTCAAAGTCATTGAATTTAGGGTTAATTTTATTTCGCACCACAAATAATACTCGAATTCATGTGGACATTTATAGGGATTTCCATAAATATGTCGCCATTTATAAAAAATATGGTAGCTTTCCATAACCGCAAAACAAATGTACTGAAATTAAATGGTTAACATGGAAAATAATTTCCCTGAAAACAATAATCTGCCATGAACAATGCGCCAAACAGTTGATACCAATCATGTATATCAATCACATTAGGACCGCAAATAATAGCTTCGATTACCGTAGTCAGAAAGGGGAATGCCCGGTGTATTAACTCAATACTACTGGCTCCAAACACGGTCTCACGCAAAAATTCTTTCGTGGGTTACATCAGACCTCCAATATGTTTTCAGCTAATGCTGATTAGCAATGAATTATTGTAGGGAAGAGAAAATAGAAGATTCTCTACCTTTTAAGTTACTACCTTTTACAATATTAGTTTGTTCAAAATATTCGTAAACTCGTACATATTATATTGAGATACAAGAGTATACAATATACATGCATGTTTCATATTTGTACTTAAACAATATGTACGTATTTATTCATCGACTGTAAAATATAAAATAATAGTAAATTGCAGTATAGAACACTACAGTGCCCTGGTTAAATTTTAGCATTCCTTACATTTAACCAGCAATGATAGAAAATCAGCTTCCTAAATAAATATATAGAAAATAATATCAATCCTGTGACAAAATTTCTGTGACTTAGCAATCTAAAAATATTCTTGTGAAATAACGTATGGTCCGAATGTTTTGGGAAAAAATTCAGAGGCTGATAACTCTTATAAAAATAATTTTATATTTTAATCACATTCTTAAACAATCTATCTTAACTATCCTTATTATAAAACAAAATTCAAATAATCGACAAGGCACCGTTATTTTCGATTTGCCTAAGTATTGTCCTGACGCGTTGCATCATCCTTTGGACGACATCAGCGTTAATTTCTCTAATTTTTCTGGATATACGGCGTCGCAATTGTTCTTCATTTTGTGCTTCCCATCCGTTATTATAGACTTTCCGACTCAATATTGCCCAGAACTCTTCAATTGGGCGAGCCTGAGGTAGGTTAGGGGCGTCTACTTTCGGTACAAAATTAATGTTGTTGGCCTCATACCAGTCCCTTGTGATTCTCGCGTAATGGCATGAAGCAAGATCTGGCCAAAACATTATTTCATCATCCGCATGATGTCTGTTCAAAAACTGAAGCAGGTTAGAGAGACATCTCTGGATATAAAGCTCTGCATTTAAGGCTTCGCCCCGAACAACGCCAATGTTCACCACACCAAAATTTTGTCCTCAAACTTTTTTTTGCTTTTTAATCTCACATCATCGGGGACATTGTCGTAATCGTCCGTTTAGAAACCATCATTGCCCTTCATCTCAGAGTTGGACAACGTGAAATATTTTTCATCGTCCATCACGACCAACTTGTTGGCGAAATGCACTCGCCTGCCTCAAAGCGCGGCAACATCTCGGAATTCTCTCTAACTGAGCCTCTGTGTATTTTGGAGCTTTCCTCCTTTACCTTGACACCGTAGTCTTTCCAACATTAAACCTTCTGGCCAGTTTTCGCTGTGAGATCCCAATTTTGTGTTTAGCTGCTTCAATCAGTCTTCCCTCTCTTGATTGGTTCAAAACCCGCGGCCGACCGCATTTAGGTAAGTTTACACACATGGTATCCCTTCTTGACATTCTTTAATTGTGCGATAAATTGTCGATTTGCTTATGTTGTGATCTCGATAAATATCGACAATGTCTCGTTTCGACATTCGCCCAACCAGATTATAAACACCTCGACGAAGATCAATTTTATAAGATATTTTGCGAAGCGAAACCAAAATCTTTTGCTTTGTTTATTTAAATGACATAAATGGTGACATTTTAATCCTATGACCTACTTCATTATAAATTCATTTTGTCATTCAATCAAACCAGGTAATTTTTTCCCAAAACTTTCGGACCATACGTTATCCAACTGATACCTACTGCTTGAGGCTGGCACCTCATGCCATATACATATATTTTTATTATCAGGTCAGTAGGGTGACTCACCCTGTGGTTGGAAATTTCCGTACACAAAACATACGCTTTACCGCTAGGCTATCAACGGTCTGGCATACTAAGCGCATAGCTATGGGTGGGTTGCATAATTTAACGGCTCACGCATGTATTAAGTGTGGAATTTTTGGTTGAACTGAAGGAAATGTTTATAGGTATGCACTTCTCTCTCATTAAAATGTATATTTTAATGTTTAAAAACGTAACTGCGATCCAAATTATAGTATCTTATAGAGATCTTATAGATCTTATGTTAAGGTAAACGGAAATCTATAGCCAAAATAATTAGTTTAATACAGTAAAAATACCAAATTATATTTTTATATTAAATTAATGATCAATATATACCGTATCCACTATAGTAACATTGCACACATGCACGTATCGTTAGATATCGCATGTAGTATACACAAAGCCAACCGGCTACGAATCTGATTGGTCAGAATCTAATTCCTTCAAATCTAAGTTATTTATCGGCTCAAAATTCTATATTTAGCATGATTCCAATAGATAAGTCGCAACAAAACTTATGTCTATATGTAAACATATGTCTTATGTGAACATAAATTATGTCTATATTAAAAGATTAATGCGAAAGCATCGGCATAAAAAAGGGGTTCGAGATTAGAGAGATGTTTTGACTCTAGGCGCAGACTACTATGTAGGAATGACGTTTATTTGAAATTCAGAAGTTAGTCAACAAAAGGTGAATGTGATCAGTGTATTTAACTTATAACACAAAATTAAATCAAATATATTTCCATTTATAGAGTTTAAACGTAAAGCTAAATAAATATAATCATAGCCATGCATCTGATTGGCCAGATTATACAATAACAATAGCTCGTATCCAAGAAAGTGCAACTGTTTTATATGGAGCATATCCGTGGTTACGAATAATAATGCAAGAGAGTTCAGCTATAGCGTTCAAAGTAGAAATAGCTACGCTAATGATACATTTATAATATTGCAGTTTGATTGTAAAACGTAAAGAAAATTGATTAAATAGTGAGACATAAGTGAAATCCCAAAGGGAAACGTTGTAAAAGTAAAATTAACAGTGGTATTAAGTGTTTTTCGTTGAAATTACGACATAATAAGTGTAGCGCCTCCAGGCAGCGTTCCTAGGATATAGACGAGTGTGGCAAGTAGTCCAAGGAGAGACAGTAACGGCGAAAGAAGAAAAAAATAAACAAGCAGTAAGTGGAGAATCTGATGATTCACAGTTTAGAAAATCAAGGTAAATAACAGGCGTATATAGCAAAAATAGTAGCATTCCAAAGTAAGGCAGTGTTCCTGTAGATGGCAGCAGGCGTGCAACAGAAGTTAGCCGCATTCTAATAATATAGCAGCGTTCCGGTAGAGGGCAGCAGCAGAATCGAACATTGTCAACAAAGCAGTAGAGTGAAAGTAGTGAACAGTGTTGTGCTTCGAATATAAAAGGATTAATCTAAAATTTTAAGGTCATAACCAATCTCAAACATTTTAATTTTAAGTAAATATTGTTCCAGAGGCTAAGGCCCATGTTATTAGATTAAGTTACGTAGGTTTTTCGTAGGGTAATTATAAGTTTAAATATTTCATTACTTCTTTTTGCATTATAATTTGCATAGATATTTATACTTCCTTTTGCACTATAGTTTTGCATATATATAAACTTCTTCCTTTTGCACTAAAATTATAATATTAACATCCACACTTCCATTTATGTGCTAATAAAAATAGTCCTATACAACTTCTGCTTTATTATTATTAACTTAAATATTTCAGGACATAATTTTAAATTCTATAATCGAAAAATATTCTTAAAGTTCAATCTATTTTATAAACAAAATAGTAAGTAACCTAGATCCAGTGACCATTTAATAATAATTTCAAGTTTCAAGTTATAATAATAAAAATATACAGAGGCCTAATTGACCCTACCCCTATTGACTATAGAGAACTCATGCTTATCAGTGAACTTTCTCCAAATACAAATAAGTGTTCATGGAATTGGCGGCCATGGGAAGGATAGAGAATAGGGAACTTTTCTATCCTCTTTTTACGTCAAAAGATTTGAAATTGATTATTAACAATTGTAAATCCATATTTACATTTATAGCGACGATTAAGAAAGGTTAATATTTTCTTCAGCCATATTTTTGTTACTAAATTGATACTGATATTTCCAGATTATTTTGTTCCTAGTACATAATCATCTAGCACTAAATTTATATAATTAAAAAATTTGTAATAAAACGTTTTATTAAAAAAATATCAGATGTTAAGAATCGATACCGACGGAATAGAGCCTCAATGTATTTATTATCTGTGATAGATTCAGGTACACATAATGAAAGTTCAATGAATTGTGGAATGAATACTATATATTAATCAATAATTATATGATAATTATATATACTATGGGAAAATTAATTGTATCATAACACTGTTTATAATTTGTCGCCGTCTGCTATATAACATCTCAATTAATTACCACGAAGATTCAACAGGTCCTGCTCAGCCAGAATTTCAGTTTTTACGCGATAATTTAATTGGTATGTCATGTCTGAAAGAGCTATAAATATGAAGTAACAAGCTTTTATTCAGGGTGATTTATGATACAAACATTTGTTCATATATGCGCAATTAAATTTAATGAAGATCCGGAACAATGTTTATTAAATACCGATATTTTGTTACCTCCATGCATATGCACTTGTATCGTTGATTGGATTGTATATACTTGATGATTAAACGACTTACCTGTAAGGAAGTTTAATCTCAATTATATGACGAACCACATCCGCATAGACCACTGTAGCTACGCCTCTGGTGCAGGACAATTCACCATTTTTAAGTCCGAAAAAACTTGTTCACCAAGCTTCTATTTTTTAGGAAGCTGTATAATCTTATGAATTAAACCACTTTTAAAATTCTTTTAGAATTCAGATTACAAAATTTATATCATAATGCAAAAGTGGTCTTGCTTTAAGGTAGTGGGACTCAATGATGGAATAAATATTGGGATACTTCCTATAAGGACCTGTCTTCTTAAGTATGCATCCCTGCAACCAGGATAGGTTTTATCCAGGAAAGGCGGTTACCACCTACTAATTTTGTGAATACATTTTTTGTAAATGTGTTGTCCATAAGGGTACAACCATTAACACTTCCGCTTTATCTGTAATTATTTTGTTTTGAGATTTGGACATCATTGCGAAGAGTGGAAATGCATAGAAATAAAATGTTGACCAAAATAGGGATAAATGTGTCAACGTTAATCAAATCAGAATCTTTTCCCAAGGATTTTTTTTCATTTTGAAGTAGCAAACAAATAAATTTCTGGTTCAACCAATCTATACACAAAACTTTTATATCTATGTATTCCTATTTAGGCAATACTCTGTATCTATATTTATAGTGACCTTGAGCGAGAGTCGCCATATAGGTGAAACCCGCATCGGGATATGAAATATTTCAAAATATATTGCAAAAAAATAAAAAATTGATATTTAAAAAAATAGCAATATACATAAAATAGAAGACAATTTTTGGCAATTGTGGGGTTTGAACCCAGACCATTCGGTCGTGGATCCACCCGTAGTGCTAAATAAACTTGTAAGGGTATGACTTGTAAGGGTAAATGATGTAAGGATATCAAACATGTGGCCATATACACTGCGCAACTTATTTAACGCACAACCAAAAAGTTAACTCAAATTTGACTTTATGTATTTTCGACAATTTTTGTTCGTTTTGGTCGATTTCTTTTTCAAATTGTAGGTTTTTCTCTTAGGAATATCACTGTCTTAGTTGTTTTGGTAAAACGAATGATTTTGATATTATACCAGGTGCTATAAAAATGTTATGTTTTGTTCCGAAATTTCTAAACGTCCTGTGGGCTATACAAGGTATTGCAAGTTATTGCAATTATAGCCAATTTAAAGCCTCATGTTTTTTCTTCATTTTCTTTGTTTATTCATTTGTTTATCTCTGTTACTTCATAAAATATCCAATTTTTGAGTTGACGTGATTTTTATTAAATTTATTAACTTTCTTTTTTGTCAAGTGCTCATTATTTATTACTCATTATACTGGTTCAATGCCTCATTTTGCGTTCTGTTTTCCTTGATATCTTATAATTTATTGAGAGATGCAAGGTGTTTTAGAAGAGAAATAGGTCTTAAAAGGACAAAAACTCAAAAAACATACCTAGAAAAATGGATGGCTTCAATCAATAAAACAACGAATAACAGGAAACAAAACAAAAGTAAATAGAGAATTAGTATCTGGTGTCTCCACCCCTTCCGCGAATGACCTCCCGACATCTTTGGTTCATACTTAAAACCAAAATTCTGATTAGGTTCTGATCTAGGCCATTCCATAATTCGATTAGGCGTCCTTCCAATTCTTGTAAATTTTGGGGTTGTCGTCCCTCACTTCGTAACCGCCGACCGATAAAATCCCAAACATGTTCAATGGGGTTAAGGTCGGGGCTACGGGCTGGCCAGTCTATGTGATCAATTCCTACTTCTTCAAGATAATTTCTCACGATAAGACTCGTGTGGGGATGCGCATTGTCTTGCATAAGTAAAAAATTGGGTCCTATATAGGGGGCATAAGGCAAAACATGTGCTTCAAGAATGTCTGTGATGTATCTGTCAGAATTGAGATTTCCATCCACAGTTACCAAGTCCGTTCGCCCAGTCAAAGATATTCTGCCCCACACCATGACGAATCCACCTCCATATAAAGTTGTGGGCAAAAAATTGCATTGACTGTATCGCTCATCGGGTCTTCGGTAGACGCGATTACGTCTGTCACAATTATACAAACTGAACCTTGACTCATCAGTCCAAAGAATACGTTCCCAATCTGCTTCCATCCAATTAACATGCTCATTGGCAAAATTCAATCTGGCTCTTCGATGATCTACTGTTAATGCGGGTCCTCGAGCAGCAATCCTGGGTCTTAAATTTGCCTCCCTCAGTCGTCGGCGTACAGTTTGAACGCATATGAGTGGACCACCTGCGTCTTGAAGTTGTGCTCTTAAATGTGTTGCAGTTATAAATCGTTGTCTTACAGCATTTACTCTTAATAAGCGTTCCTGGATAGCAGAGGTAACACGAGATCTACCTTGACCAGCCCGTCTGGAATGTTCTCCTGTTTCCGCGTACCTTTGAATTGCTCTCGCTATAGTTGTGTGAGACACTCCCAACCTTCCAGCTATGCGGTTGTAACTCCACCCTTCACCATGTAATGTAGCTGCCTCAACACATTCATCACAAGTTAAATTTCTGGTTTGGCGTTCCATTATTCACTAATTATTGCTGGACTGTCAACAAAAAACTACAGTTGTCAGTTTATGACGTGTAATCTTCGATTTCCATAGTAGCAAGCTATGGAGCGAGCTGTTTGAGTTGTCCGATAAATGCATTTCATGTGAATAAAAGCATATGGTGTTTCAAAACGGTGTATTTCATGAAGTAACAGAGATAAACAAATGAATAAAAAAAGCAAATGTAGAAAAAACATGAGGCTTTAAATTGGCTATAATTGCAATATCTTGCAATACATTGTATAGCCCACAGGACGTTTTGAAATTTCGGAAAAAAACATAACATTTTTATAGCACCTGGTATAATATCAAAACCATTCGTTTTACCAAAACAACTAAGACAGTGATATTCCTAAGAGAAAAACCTACAATTTGAAAAAAAATCGACCAAAACGAACAAAAATTGTCGAAAATACATAACGTCAAATTTGAGTTAACTTTTTGGTTGTGCGTTAAATAAGTTGCGCAGTGTATCTCACAGTGGCCATTTGTTAAGAGATTTTTATGAAATTTTGGTATCTTATGCTACATGGCCATCTTAATTTAGTAGAAAAGTTTCAGAACTGCACGATGTGTGGGACATACCTATATATTTTTAATTTTTTTTATTTATTATTAGATTTCGCTCAAAAATAATAGGTTTCGTCCTTTACCAAAACACTATTTTTCAGTCAAATATTACTTTGTTTGAACATGTCTGCCACACGAGTTAAACAGCAGAAAGAATGCAGGATACAAATATGCACGTTATATATTAATAAATTAATTACAAAAGTTCCTATATTATTTTTGTAATATATACACGTTATTTACACAAACAGCCAAATTTCCATTGTGCTCTGAGCTCGACAGAAGCTTCTGATGCATGTTTTATCACCCATTCCCCTCATACGTCGTTGTTCACCTCTCGTGTGGCAGACATTACATCAGTTGTCTGTCTACATGGCTTTTGGCCGATGTAGAACATCCCCTTTGTAATGATTGAACAACTGGATTAAATTATGTCTCGTGTATCTGATGACGTTCTGTGTATAACAGACATAAATGTCAGTGTATTACATTTAATTAATCCACCTTCCGATTCATTAGACCAGGGTATATCTATGTAAACACTGAATCCACTTGAAATACAACAATAATCCACATACAATAGCAGTTTATTTTAACAACTAAATCATTACTTTTATCGCCAAGGTGTGGGAACAGAGTTATCGCTCCCTATAATTTGGCTGCTTAAAAAAATAATTTTTTTGAGAATAACGCTAAAACACCGCTACTGAGTCTTTCTGGTGTCGTCATTGCCCTAACGCTCGTCCATTTAGCTATGAATTTTAATTACAAACCAAGGAAAAGGTCCTTTTCGGCTCTCAATCAAACAGTATTAAGTCAAAAAAATAAACAAATCAGCCACGTAATCAGTTACGTAAAGGTCTATCTAACCACGAAAAGAACTTCGAATATTGTGCTTAGGACCTCGAACAAAAAACCATTGGAATGTTACTCAGGAACATGATACTTGTTAAACGAGTTCAACCAGAGCAATGGATCAGTCTAAGGGCGGTTGCCCACACGACGGTAACGGCACGATTTGCCGCGCGCGATATATCGTACGCGATATCGCAGCGACCAAAATTCCTCAATTTATCATACAATTAAATGCAGTGTTCGCCCACTGGTTAAAAAATGCCGCGACGATATTTAATACCGTCGCGGCAGGATGTTACCGCACACACTCGCGATTTTGCGTTCAAAAAGTGCGCGATTTCGTGTCGCCTGACTTGTGAACGCCAATAGGATTAAATGAGTTCTAGCCGACACTACGAATTTACCAACGATATTTTCAAACATGTGCTGCCATTCAGTGCGTGCAGTCCATAGAACTACAGGTTGTGTTTGCATGAAAAATATGCCACCGAAGAAAAAATGTATGCTACCGTTTCGGTAGGAGGTACACATTTTCTCATTTGTGTATCTTGAAGACATATAGACTCTTTTAATCGGTCAACTAAATAATCAAACGTCTTTTACTCATGCGAGAATAATTAAAGAACTTTCCAGGATTTTCTCTAAGTTTTTCAAATAATATATAAAAAACCCCTTCCACATATATGACCCTCAAAATGGGATGGACCAAATATTGCCTTTGATTCTTGATAGCTTGCCTTCTTCGGCGCCTACGTAAAACCATCGCTCTTCCGCGATCCATCACTTGCAAACTCACAGCAAACAACTAACTAAATTCTATCTGGCAACTAGGCATATTAAATCTAAACAAGTTTCGCACGATATACCGTGTAGTGGGCTAGCACTCAGGGAATGCGGCGCGACGTATCGCGCGCGGCAAATCGTGCCGTTACCGTCCTGTGGGCAACCGCCCTAAGGCGCTCGAAAACTGAGTCAGCGTAACTTTGAGCGAAAAAGTACCTCTCCACTTTGGCCTGTCATTCAAAAAATATAAATCGCGGAGTTTCCAGTAGAAAAACTCAAAATCTACTTTTATTAATAACTTTTCATAGTCAGACTAACGGTTTAAGCTCCGTTTCCACCTTAGTGAATTTTCACCCCTTTGAACGCCTGGGGTAGTTTGTACTCCACACGGAGAGGGTTGCAATTTTAGGACAATAAATGTACCAGACCTTTGTCGGACAGACTTTTTTCAGGATAAAAGTAAATAGTGACTGAACTATAACCCTGACCGCACACTAGCAGCGTTATAAGAGTGTTGCTGTTATTCAACGTCGTCCCTGGTTTCGGCACGAGGATCGGATTGCGCAATACATTTGGTCCCTGATGTTAGCCCGGCATGTAGGCATTTAAACGTTAATATCAAGTCTTCAAACTGTGAGTAACACCCTTTGCTTTATACCTAAATCGAGAGAAAAACTACATGGATAGCAGTACCTAGACAATACGACGGTAAAGCGATTTATTTTATTTTACTGTATCGTTGTATGTTAAATTTAAATTTAATATTTAAGCAATGGCTGTGTACTTACTGGAGTATATAAATTCGACATTGTTTTTTTCACTAGGGAATATAATTTTAGTGGTTATATATTTTTATATTAGTATCGTGTCGCATCCTATTTATATTTATAAACCGTTAAACTTCGAGGTAGCTATCTAGAGACAAAAAATACCTCTTGCTTTTTGAAGTGAATACTTCTTTAGCAGCATGAGAGTGATTTTTCAAGGTCGCGTCACGACACATTTTATAACATTTTCGTCTCGCACGTGAAGTAAAGCATATGACAGATATGAGGGAGAGAGAGAGAAACAGAGATATCGAATGCAGCTTTGACTTGGGCAACGATCTGGGGGATCGTTACCCAAGTTTTATAAAGCGGAAAGCAATTTTATATAATTTATAAACGATCATGACAGAATCGGAATTAACCAGAATATAATATTATGCATGTCCTGCTGGATATACCTGGATTGGGCTTACGAATCTGATCCAAATGGATGATCTTTTTGCGGAAGATGCGTCCTTGCCACTACTTCACTTTCTTCGTGAGAAATTCGGTTTAGATATGAATAACAACCGGAACATTGCCACGACTAAATCAGGAACAAGGATTGATGCTATATTTTCGAGAAATCTACCATTTAGAATCAGGAACATATTTGTCACACTTCTTCAGTTACCGTAAAGCCATAAAGTACAATACCTCTCTCTCTCCCCTCCCCTCTGTTTCTCCACTCTCTCTCTCTATATCTCTCTATCTCTCTCTCTCTCTCTCTCACTCTCACTCTCTCAACGAATAGGTAAAGAAGTATTCACTTCTATCACATGTACTGTGCTGCACGCGAATTTTTTTTTTACTTACACTTCCACTGCTATATTCTAAGTTGTTTTCTTCATATGTTTATATACTACCTTATATTTGCAATATACTTACCTTATATTTAAGTATTATGATTCAAATATAATTTTTCTATTAGCTTGTTGTGATTTTATATCTTGTGATTTTATATTGATCTATGATATGAGTTGAATCGATAGTTTCCTTCCCTATGGGTAGACTTCCTGACCGAAAGTCACTAAACAAACTAATATCGGTAGCGGGCCGAACTACATCCCATTTTTAAATCATTAATCTCTGTAATTTATCAGACTACCATGTATTCATATTTTCTTAATCCTCCTATAAGAATTTCGTTATTTATTGTTACATCTTTTTGTAAATGAACTAATTAATTAAATAATACTAAGTAAAATAATTAAATTTGCAAACACATATGGGACGACTATGATCTCTTTAAAATCAGTTAAAGTCACTAATAGTTTTATGAGAATGAAATTTGTATGAATATTATTTCCGGGGGGTTGATACTTCTTTTCAAATTTTGCCGTGTCACCTGCTGTGTCCTGGTTCGCTGCAATATTTTATGGTAATCCGAGATCATCCTATATTAAGGGAATTGTACTGTAGCGATTAAATTGTCTCATACGCACTGTTTTTGGTTATGATTAATGTTTTGATGTGATGCTGATGGAGAAACGACTTTTTGGATTTTCGACAGTTTGAGGTTAGGTAAGAAACATGGCACGGTTTAGTATTCTTTAGAATCTTTTAGGCGGCCACTGTGGCACACATTTGTGCCCTCATATTTAGATCGATCGATCGATCAATATCTATTCGGGTGGAAATGGTTGGGGTTTTAGGGCTCATTTTTTTCTCAAAAATTTGAGTGGCCCATCGCTTTGCATCGTAACTTGCTTGGTTATAATGCAATATTGAAATAACTGCTCATTTTGAAGGTCTTTCTAAGACTACAAGAAATGCCCTATAAGTCGTTCCCGGAAAACGTTAAGTAACACTTAAACGAACCAAGTGGTTGCAAAGAAAGGGTCTTCTTCAACGAGCCATAACTTCCTTGATTTTGGTCATAGCGCATTCATAAAAATATGCACTCTTTGTTTTCTTATAAACTTCATTTTTGGTTATGACAACTTTTTTTGAAAGACTGCGACCTTTCCGAGTTATTCGGGAAAAAACGTCCAAAAATATGCATTTTTAACATGTTTTCAATCGCGAAAACTCGAAAAATATTTATATATAGAGAAAACTATATTTTATACTTAAAATTTATCCCTCTATCAATTTATATAGATATATTGAGTGAAAACATTTCCACCCCCGAGAACCCTCACCCTCAGGGTAAAAGCACACATCGGTGCTGTCAGTATTACTCATTGCACCATCTCCTGCATCTACTGCATCAAATTTCACTCAGTCAATCGGTCAAGGTTCAAAGAATTCGGAGCGGAAAACCTTCAATAACTGGACTAAATTGTTTAAACAATTTTTTTTTAATTTCAAATAAAACATTATTCTTACATGTAATGCCAAAATAACTTTTGTTTGAACATTTATTTATGAAAATAGGCCTTCCTGATACTTTTATAGGCGGTTTTTATAGGCATCAAGTTCCTCGAAATCGGCCGTGAAACAAAACTAAATAAATAGTTTTACGAATACATTAAGAATGAGGTCATAATTATTCTGAGACTTTCTAACTGGGGATGCACTGCAAACATGTATTCTTGATAGTTTGGTAAAAACAAGCTACAAATCTATGATGTTTCAATTGATATTTTAATGCTAGTAATATTAAAGTAAACAAAGCTACATCTGTATATTAAAAGTTAGTTTCCAAGCAATATGTATAGAGACTGCTTTAAATCCTTCGGAATTTTTAAATTAAAATGAAGCTGTATGTAAAAGAGACTTGGATATAATAGACGCAAATAAGAACGTGCTTACTTTACTGTTTAAAATGCCTGTATATATCCCATAAACTTCACTTGAACATTGCAAACATTTAACAAGGGAATATTTAACAATAGCACTAAAATCATTTTACCACTCGCGGTGTATAACTACTTCAAAGTAACCAAGAAAATGTTAATTTAAAAATTAATTAAGTAACTTTGTGCATGCTGAAAAAGTAAGTTGGAATATTAGAAACAGTCAAGTGGATATTAGAAGTTTTATTGTAGTCCTGTTTTATTTTAAATAACTAGCAGCTCTGTTAGGTGGATAATTAGCTTCTTTTCCTGTTTTATAAAAAAAAATCTCTACTTCTATTTTAGAATCAAAACATGAACCACTTTCTGTTGGAAACTGACTATTTACTAATTTATAGACGGAAAATGTTTATGTTGCATTTCTGATAACTAAATTAGAGCATACAGCTGATATTTTAGGTGAATTATTATGATTTTCGGCATGTAAACATTTTGGCAAATTATTTCCACTCAAACAAAGTTTAAATACCGAGTTCTTTCACTACAGATTTTAAACAATAATTTCCCAAGGAAAGAACTTTTAGAATTCCATTTATGAAAAAATTACTGTCTCAAACAAATTTGTGTGACGTTAGTAGCAATAGATACCTATATGATCACTTTTCAGTACCTCAATTATTATGCCAATTAATTATTAAACCATCTGTAAGTCACTTCAACGAAGTTTGATATTAACTAAATCCAAAGTTCTCCATGTATAGCCTGTAACTTCGAAATATGAGACATAAAAAATTTTCACAAAAATTCAAATTCAAATTCGCCCCTGTGGTATAATTACGGAGATCTTTTATATGAATTAAAGTCAGCAGACAGTTTAGTTTTTTATATTTACTAAATGCTATATTACGTAATCTTATCATATCTTTTATTGTATTTATCAACAAAGGTGGTGGTTTTGAGACACGTACTTTTCTCAGAGGTGCATGGATATCAAAAAGTTGAGAGACTTTATCATTAAAAACTGTAACATATGATCCACATTACTGAAACAGGTGCGGTTTCAATGTTATATAAATCATGAGCAATTGATTGCTCATTGAAATACCTAAAATCACGATATTCAACAAATTTTTGATAACTATAAACTTTTAAGTTACTTATTTCACAAGACGTTAGACAGTAAGGTCAATTCGGGTAACTGGGACACCGGGGTAACTGGGCCATATGTCTATTTCTTTCATATTAATCATTTTGAACTTCCCGCCTAGAAAGTGGCGGTTGCTTAGCCTCCAGTGCGTACATTACATGTGGTGTTGTTATTCTGAGTGCTCAAATTTTTATTGAAAAAACACAAGTTTGTTATTAACGAACTAGCTTGTACAACGAGTAACACCTTTTTCCTCATTGACCCCTGATAAGTACTTTTTTGAACAAATTTAGTCAAAATCACTTTGTATGCTTAGAAAATAGTACGTTAAAGATAGTATATCAATATTTTAAGGTTAGAAATCCAAACATAATTTGTAAATGTTGTGTTCCAGTTAGCCCCGTAAAAAATCTGTACCGGGGTAACTGGAACATAATAATTTGGGGAAACTGGAACTTAAATTCCACTTACCCCGGTGTCTCAATAATATTCTTTTATTTCTTATAGGATCAATATGGTTCGGAATTACAAACGAAAAACTAATAAAGGAGCCGATGGAGGAGCATATAGCAAAGATGCACTAAAGCAAGCTACTGTCGATGTGATTAGTGGAAATAAAACCATTTACGGGGCGGCACGTTTTTATGGAATCCCAAAATCAACTTTGAGACACTATGTGGTCGGCACTAGAGGAAAAGGGATAGTTTCTAAACAAGGAAAGGGAGGAGGAGGAAAGGAAGCGATGGATGCTAAAGTCGAAGAAGAATTAGCTGCGACTTTGACACAAATGCAAGACTGGGGATATGGATTGTCCAGAGAAGAAGTATTAGAATTAGTTCAGTTCTACATAAAAAAAAATAAGCTGGCCACAAGATTTAAAGATGACCGACCAGGAGAGGAATGGTTCCTAAATTTTTGTAAACGTCAAAAGCTATCACTTAAAAAACCACAAGGAGTCGAGGTAGCAAGGAAGAAACAAGAAAATCCTTGGACCATTACCTTGGTTTTTTGATTTACTGGAAAAAACTATTAAAGATTTAAATATAGGAAGTAGGAGACATCATTCTCGAGTGATCCTTCCAAAACCAAAATTTTGGGAAAGGTTGGTACTAAATGTACCAGAACTATATCCACATGTGGCAGAGACAATACTAGTGTGTTGATGTGTTGTTCAGCTTCGGGCCAAAAACTGCCGCTATTGACCATATTCAAGGGGAAGAATGTTCTGGAATCTATGATTCCTGAAAAAGCTGATCCTTTGGACAAAACAGCTTTCGCAACTTCCGAAAAAAGTTGGATGACCATAACAATTTTCTCCAGGTGGTTCGAAAAATTCTTTTTGCCTAATATCCCAAATGAACGCTCAATCCTTCTAATAGTGGATGGACATGTCTCTCACATATCTTGTGATTTAATAAGAAAAGCAATTAATAACGGGATCACCATTCTTAAACTTCCTCCTCATTCTACCCACATCTTACAATCTTTAGATGTAGGAGTTTTTAGGGGAATGAAAAGTCAATGGGATAAAACTTTATGTAAATGGCAAAGAGCTAATCCCAGAAGAAAGATTCCGAAGAGTGAATTTGTTCAGGTTCTTAACAAAGAGTATGGACAAATGCCGATTAGCAATATCATTAATGCTTTCAAAGCCACAGGTATATACAATTCAGCATTAAGTGGCCCTGATCGCCTTCAAATTTCACAAAAGGTGTTTCTGGAATCGGATTTCCTGAAATATAAGAAAGAGAAAACTAACCCTGAAATGGTATTAACTAACCCTATTATTATAAATGATAAATCCATTGAAAATCCAAACGACGAGGTTGGACATACCCATCAGAAAGATGTTGAACCCCTCCATATTATACCAGCACCTGAAGCGTCCCTTTCACACCAAAAAGAAATTGAGACACCCAACATTGAATTATGCTCTGCGCCTTCGACTTCAAACCAGACTAATACTGAAGTGGATATAGAATTTGGTCCTGGTACTTCAAACAAAAATTCAGGCCTGGAAGCAAACTCTTTTCAAGAAATTTTATCCAGCCTGTTAATTAAAGGGAAAGATGATCAGAAAGTAAAAACTACCCAAGCAACGAGAAGAAGAATTTGTGTAGGCGCAGAAATTATAACCACAGAAGAATATTTCAGACAAAAACAGCAGGAAGAGGAACAGAAGAAAATTAAAGAGGCGAAGAGAGCTAATAATTTAACCGAGAAACAAAAGCTAAAAGCAAAAGGTAAAAGTAGAGAAAAGATATAGCACTGATGGTGGTTGCTAAGGGAGAGGAATTATTAATGAGCACAGCAAACGAGTCTTTACGACGCATCACAAATTGAATGGACAGAAAGGGGCTAGGACTAGCGCCTGAAAAAACGGAAGCTGCACTCCTGACAGTAAAAAGGAAATCGGACCCATACGATTCCAGGTCCAAAATACGATTGTAACACCTGCGAATGCAATAAAATACCTGGGGATATGGCTGGACACCAAGCTAGTTTTTGCAGAACACGTACATAGGCTTGTGGAAAAAGCGGAAAAAACTACCTCAGCCCTGGCCAGTCTTAAGCCAAACATCGGAGGGCCTAGGGCATCGAAACGGAAGCTACTGTCGAGTGTGATTCAGTGGTGCTATATGCAGCACCTGTATGGCACAATGTGACAAAAAACAAAAAAATTGTTAGAAAGCTAGGTAGTTTGCAGAGGAAAATAAATATCAGAATAACCTCGGCATACAGAGGGGTCTCCACAGAAGGAGTAGGGGTTAGAGCAGGAATACCCCCTATAGATCTTATGATTATAGAGCGGATGGAGAAATATACAGGGACAGATGCAAAAACGGCAAAGGAAAATCTCATGAGAAGATGGGAGGAGAGATGGCGAGAGGGCACATATGGGAGATGGACGTACAGCCTCATCCCAAATATCCAAGTGTGGACAGAAAGAGCGTACGGAGAGACAGACTACTATTTAACGCAGGCTCTAAGTGGACACGGCTGCTTCAAGAAATACCTGTACGATAAAAAAGATCAAGAACGGCAGCATGCCCCTACTGTCACAACGAGGATAATGCGGAACACACATTATTCGTTTGTCCCCAATGGAATGGAGAACGAACACTCTACGGTGAAGAAGCATCCCAACCCTTTAACGCAGGAAACACGATGAGCGACTTGATGGCAGGAGATGAAGAAATATGGAGGAGGGCATTCAACACTATAAGAGGCATTATCGAGACAAAGGAGAGATAGTAGATGACCAAAACATGACGTCTACCCGCCGAAGTAATGCGAAAGCGGTGCCAGCGGGATAGATGGGAAGACAAGGAGGAGTGGTTTTAGTTGGTAAGAATCCGACACTCTTATTATGGGGTCTTATGCAAAATTTCCACTCCTCCTTCCTAAAAAAAAAAAAAAATGTTAATATCTAACAGAGTACTTGATTGTTATGTAATGCGTGTAGGTTCAGTTCAGAGATTATTTGATTCAAGTCATACGTTTCGAATATATGTGTTAAGGTAAGAGAACTTGTGCTGTCCATGCATAATAGAATAATGTTGAGGTCGCCCATCATTAAGTATGGTAGCATCAAAATTTGGTATAATTTGAGATAAAGTGAAGTCGAGCTTCTTGTGTAGAATTTAAATTACATTTTGGGGGACGATACAGTGTTCCGAATACATGAGACCTCCCTCACATTTTTACGAATATCCTTAATTGTTCTAAGAAGTTACTATTAGGTAAATTGATTACTTTGCTTTATTGATTTTTTGATTAATTGGCATTATCAACAATTGTGGACAGAGTCGCATAAAACGTGAAGCCTACCCTATACTGGACGGTCTCGACCTTCATAGATATTAGAGACAAAGAGCGATAGTCCTGCTCGCCCCCTCTTATCGAAGTCATATTTGCCGACGTTACATTACCAAAACAAACGTCTGATTAAATGTTTCGAGAGCGTTTTTAGCCCATAAAAAAACATTTTATATCCGAAAACTGACATATATAAAAAGTATTCGAATTTCATATTACAGCTGATTTCACAGTGATAGAGCTCACTTTCATGTTATGTGATGTTCGTATACTTAACACGAAGACATTAAGTAGTCAGATAATATTGATGTGTGAAAATTTCCTTATAAAATTCCATTTATGATAAAATTATGATTTGTGGTTTTTATGTAGCCGAAGCTATTCCCCCTGGAATATAAACTTACCGGCTATAAAAAGTATTTAACTTATTCCCATGAATTTTTATAGAACATATTTTTATAGCACTGGGGTACCTTTAAAGATACGACGACCCACAACTAAGGGATCGCGACCTAACAATAAAAAATCAAGCTGCTCTGTATGCAATAGGATGCCTTTAACGACTACGGATTTATTGAACTTTTTGCCTCTTTAAAACTTTCGGCCTTAAGATTTTAGTAGCAACTCTTTGCGAGCTTTACAGTTCCCCTTCTGCGAAGTTTAAAATGAACTTGTAATCAACACTGTAATAAATATACCTTTTACTGAGTTACCTAATAATATTTATCCCCGGAATATAAGTCTCAAATAATTTTAAAAATAAAAATAAGTGTTTAGAACGTATATACAATATATGCAATCACGTCTATAAATTTCAAAACTAGGCAATAAAATTATAATTTTAAGCAAAACTATATTATCATTAGCAAGATCTTGATACTTGCTTCTATAATTAATGGTACCTACTATTACAATCGGCTCTATAATTTAATATGTGCGACAGGCAAAGATGTATTTACCTCATAGCACTTTTTTTAGCCATATAAGCACACGTGTCCCAGTTTCTCTCTTTGGAGTATTTTTCGCAAAGTTCTGAGTGACTGAGATATATGCCTCCAGATTATAGTCCTTAGGATTCTTCCTCGTAACTTTTAACTTTGCGTCGATATAATGATTTACTCAAGTTTTTGTTTTCGGGACTCTATTGTACGCACGTCGATGATACAATAATAATTTATTATTTATATAACGGAGAAACCATGCGACTTGGCAGATAACATTAATATAAATATAACATATTGTGTTATATATAGAGTTTTTATCTACAACATTTTTCTTTTAATATTGTAGTGATTGAGGGTAACGCTTTCAGCACCATCGAGAAATAAAGGTTTTACTTGTAACACGTCATTTACGTGTATATATATATATATATATATATATATATATATATATATATATATATATATATATATATATATATATATATATATATATATATATATATATATATATATATATATATATATATATATCCCTCTATCTATTTCGCGTCCTTGTTAATACAATTTCCATATGATACGGCGTCCACCACCTTTCTGCGTCCATATACGGACGCAAAAAGTTTAACTGGCTTTAGTGGGCTAAATATCAGTTGATGCATCATCTGTTATTTAAGTACTAAACCAATGTGTAATCTACGTTGGCGTTCCCTAGAAGAAATTGTTGTAAATTAATTGATATAAGCGTAAGAGCAGTTTTCTTTTTTCGGGGAGGACGCAGAAAGATGTGTAAAGTGGTAACTAATACGCATCTTAAGGTTCGGGATTTTAACACCAGTGGCGATAAAATCGCATGATGTATATATCCTATGTGAGTATTATCTATCTATTCTAAGATGATTATGCGTCCATGACTTGGCAACGTTGTATGAAGTTTGAATATTCATACAAATTGTGCCGTTTAAATACGTTATACGTTAGTGCACACGTGGGTAGGTATGCCTGATTAATCAATTATATTGATAAATAATAGGCAAGGTCTATTCATCGGCGTATCATTTCATGCAGTCATGCATTTTCATCTGCCTAGGCATATAGAAATTAAGTCTATTAGTCGGGCGATTTTTTTTAATTGGCGAACAGGTAAGGTTAGGTTCGGTTTCGCGCCCTAAGTTAATTTCTGTTAGCTTAGTAGTGGCCATGTAAATATAAAGTGGATCACATGTCATATGTGTAATATCTCATCTGAAGCAAGATATGACCTTCTCAAATTTCTATTCTATTCTATTCTATTCTTTGCCAAACAATTAAGTATCTTGGAGTTATACTAGATCAGCACCTTAGTTGGACAAACATATATAATAAGTTAAAAGGTAAAAGCATTAATACATTTTATATTTTACGAGATATTTAAAAAATCACCAATACGCTACTAATTTTAGAAACCATAGTAAAACTTATATTGAAAAAAAAGAAAAACTATTTGCAAAAAAACAAAATTGCAAAACAAGGACAAACTATTCTTAATTATACACAAATACAAAAAAATAGCCACTTCTATACTTACCCATGTGGGTACATTTACTTCTAACTTAATTCGTTCACGATCCAAAATTTTATATTATTCCTAGGTATATAAACACTTGAAACTTGAAACATTACAACATTCTCTAAATTTAAAAAGGTAAAATATATAATTACCAATCCAGATAAATTTTATATTTAATTTAAAGGACCCCGCACCAAGTATATGGGAAAATGGATTTCGGTGAAATTCTTTTTAACTGGGGGAATAAATTCGTTATTTGATGCTGAAAAAAGTTCCCAATACAACTTGGGTCTGAAAATCCCGGTGTAAAAAGTTACAAGCTTATCAAAATCAGCTATTTTCTGTTAATTAACCAAAAACGTGCAATATGTATGGACCCCTGGATATATACATATATATATATATATATATATATATATATATATATATATATATATATATATATA